>KV426188.1:6931-34264 GCA_001632375.1 Exidia glandulosa HHB12029 | reverse complement strand
ATTGCAGCCATCCGCTTCCGCTCCCTGGCAACCCTGCTTCGTTTCGAGGAGAATACGCGAGTCACTGGCTCACTACTCGACAAAAACATCCTCTGGCACCGTTACCGAGGTACGGTGGAAACTATTAGGAAACTCAAGAAAACCCGCCCGCTTCCGACACGGGTTGCGGGGAAACGGGCTCTCTTAGAGTCCATCCTTCGCTTCCAATCCATTCCCAGCGCGTTTGGAGGTCCAGATGATCCATTCCCTTTCGATGGAAGCGTTTGTGGGGCTCCAGACAGCGGGGAAGTGGCGGAAGATCCCATGGACTGCACTTAGGACTTATCCGAAACTGACCATTTCGATTTTATAATTATGCACACTCACCCTCTTCATTTGTAGCTCTAGTATATGATTTCTTATGGTCTTGAAATAGTTTTAAAATAGAATTTGGGTATGTAATGTAAATATTCCGCGCAGCGAGAGGACATTTACACCGAGGGGTCGGAAACCTGCTGACTAAGCAGCACGGTCGGCTGGCGGCGGTTGGCGGTCCCCACAGGTTAAGGATTGTGGTTGGAGTGCGAGACAAGTACACGAATCAAACCGCCGACCTCGCGCCAGGGACACGCATGGGACAGTAGACAGTACATGCATATGGTCTTAGGAAGAGAGGTGCTCCCGTAATTCAGAAATACTGCAGCGGGACGTCCCAGAGATCGCTCTACGCAGCTTATTAGCATCGCCCAGTCAACTGAAAGTCTGCAGTGTTACTCACATATAGGCTTGAGTGTAATTGGATCCCAGCTAACTGACACGACCGCCCCAGAACTTCGAAGCGGCCCAACTCGTAGTGGTCCAGCGGCTCGATGGAGTAGACCGTCAAAGTCCGCAGACGTGGCGCTGCGCCACGCTTCCGCAATTCGCACACCAAGGTCCCCAATTCCTCTGCCCGTGAGAGCACAACGCGAAGTAGCAAACCGAGATCTACCAAGTTCGGGGGAAGGGCATCGAGAAGGCCCGGCCATAACCTGTCCGTGCTGAGGATGAGTTCGTCCACTGCGTCCAGCTGCGTGACCCGCGACAAGTGGTTCCACAATCCCAACACAGTCATATCAGGAGATTCAATAATAAGTTGCAGCCGTCGGATGGTGGACCAAGTGTGTTCGAAGTCGACTAGACGCGAAGCGTGGACGACCGGGTTGCGCAGGTGCGGGGCGCTATCAGCGCGACATCGGTAAGACGAAGGTAGGCGCAATTCGCGTAACATCGGGGGAAGAGTTGTGAGTATTGTTCCTCTGCCGCGGAGTTCAACGTATCGTATCGCCGGCCAAACGCGTAGAAGCTGCGGCACAATCTGACACTCTTCGCTCTCGGTGGCGAACATCCTCGCAGTAAGATGCGTTACGTTTGTCCGTCTCTCCTCCAGTAGATCTAGCTCAGCGGGGCGGAAGCCTACAACCGGGTCTTCCCAGTACTGCGCCACGACACTAAAGTGACGCAAATTGAGACACAGCGAGACAGTCCGGGCGATAGGCATGAGGTCAGGTGTTGAGCGTAAACCGACCTCGAGTTTCTCGACCGCGCGGGCGAGATCGGGTCGCGTATTGAGAGTAGAAATGAGCGAGTTGTACGCCGTCCCGATCGCCCGCCCATCAACGACGCGGACGATCCGAAAGAGGGCGACCTGGGATGACGATCTCCAGGCGCGGCAAATGAGGGTGTATGTAGCAAGAGAAGCGCAATTGGGGTTCACCCAATCTAGCGATCTATGCGAATCTGGGCGCGTGTGCTCAAGAATCTGGAGCACGAGTTCCGGTGGTAAGTCTGTCGCTTTAGCCATGGTTCCAGATAGATGGGGAAATGGTAGGTGATCGCACGTCGACGGCCTGCGTTTGACGCACAGGGTCCACGAATTTCCAAGTGCGCGGCAGACTGCTCGTTGTGGTCACGGCGATGATGGTGGTCAAGAAGCAAGAGCCGTTCCGGGACTTCCGGTTTGGAATTCAGCAACATCAGCGCTTCAGCGTGTGAAGAAGCGGAATGCACCCGATGTTCGGCACCAATATTTTTATATTCAATAAACTTCAAGAAGATTCCTAGTCGTCCACATACTCCAGGTATAAGTGATATAAATAGAGCGGATCGTATACCATCGCGGCCGCAATGTCAGGGTGTACGTGAGCGATAATGCACATCATGGAACATCACGTCTATCGCAACCGCATCCTAAAGCTTCTAGATAACCTTGCCTGACATCATTCCAGATTATGCACCATGCTGCACTGATTGAGCGGCAGCGAGGACGCGCATCACTGCCTCATCGGGCCGCAGACGGCTCAAGCACTGCAAGGCAGGATAACCTCCACCTCACGTGCGCCACGCTTCAGACATCATGGCGCCATCACTTCGTCTCATAAATGCATGTCTCGTCGTAATAGAACAGTTCATTCTTGCGAAGGCGACACAACTCTCGGGTCCGAGTGCATTTCTTCCAAGCTGCAATATCGTGAAGAACACATAACACTCCATCTCCTTCCTGCGAGTCAGAGTGCTGTTGAGTGTAGCACGCCCGTATGCGATGACCAGGGATCGAGTCCTACAAGTGTACCTCTGCTTACTGAGACGAACAGGTCATAGACAAAGCCGTCTGATGTAGACAACTTCTCCTCTGATTCGCGCACAGGGACGCTATCAGATTCAATGTGCAGCATGCGGATGCGCATCGCGGGGTTCCTCTGATCCTTCGAGCTTCAGCTCCAATTAAAGTTCACCACTCGAACAGCCCTGGATCCTCCCCGAAGCTTCGATCCAGGTTCGTACTGGAAATCCCTCGGTCCCGCGACTCGCAGAGCCAATCCTCAGGCCGTCATGCATAGGGGCTCTTGATGCGCAGGGTATAGGGGCTGCAGAGACGCACATCATTGCCTCATTCGGTCTGTGATCAAGCGCAGCAACGCTCGCAACAGGCGCCGGGATCGCCGGATCCGCCCTTGTCGCTCTCTACTCTCTCCTCCCCACAGTGCGAGTCTTCTTGGATTTGCAAAGTGGACGCGTGCTCCCCTATCTCGACTCCTTCTTTTTTCGGACGCTGTTCCTGCCGCTATATAGCGTTCATGGATTTTCTGGATTACACCGTGGCCATAAGCAATCCGCTCGTGCGACTCGAACTCGGCTCTCGCTGACGCTTCGCATCCAGGACGTGCCGGCTCGCTCAGCCACAGTCGCGTCTAGCTAGCGACGGCGACATTCCGCTACGATGCGCTGTGCGGCGTAACTTTGGCTGGTGAACGGTAGTTCTGGATGCGTTGCTCGCGCCTGTCGACGTCACGCCGGTCGTCTCTCAGAGGCAATGTCTTTTGTGTACGCTGCGCGGCTACATCAGCGCCATTCGTGTGCGTATCATATCTCTTAGGCTGCAGCACGCATATCCCACGAAGGTCTTGGATCGCCATCTGATCTGGGAGACGGAGAAGAATGGTACTAGAGGGATGGGGGTTGACCTCAAATACAAGGCACAAAGGAGGATTCACTCGGAGGGTATCATGCTGATTATAACACTGTGCGTCCGTAAAGTAGTCTTCATCCCACCCTCAGGCGAAACTCACTCGTCTCCGCGACACTAGACACCGGTACATTGAAGGGATAGAGCCTGCAGGCCTGAAGACCGAGGCGACCAGCTTCGACGAATTGAGACGCCGAATACTCTATACACACAATGTCGATCGACGAGCGTGGTGAGATCGCAGACCGTGACGGGATCAGCGAAGACGCTACGAGTTCCAGTTGCAGTCGTCTCCCGTGCAGCCCGAGTTCTGTGATGAGGGGAGGAAGGAGTTTCCTCCCTAAACATGTATCTCACATTGCTAGTGTATTCTCAACTCACATTTGGTCCCATACGCGCCCATCGCACTCCTCCTAGTCTCAGGTACGCGTCCGAACCTCTTCGTGAGACGCGACGACGAGCCCCTTTTATCTTTATGGGACTTGAAAATAACAGTCTCCTGTGTATACAGCAGATAAAAGTATGGACAAGTCATCGAGGCGCAAGGTGGAGAGACGCAGCATCGAATTCGACGTCGTCACGGCTACTCGCGCGTCTTCATGCGTGCCAGCCATGATTAAAGGGAATCTCGATGTACGCCTCTGCCAGGTTCCAATGGGATACATAAGGTAGAAAGAAAACACCACTGTGTAGACGTCGCATCTTCCGGCATTTGCTTACGACCTCCCTGAGCCGTGAGGAGAGATCCACTTAGACTGACCGACGCGCATCGGGACCCGCCATGCCTGATGTCATTCCTTCATTCTAACTAACTAACTAATGCGCACCGCATAGGCGTAGGCGCATGCGTAGTACAACATAGTATCGCGTATCAAGTAGTCAACCGTACAATATGTGTAATGTAGAGATATCCCAATCGCAAAACAAAAAGTGTCCTGGGTTCGCGTGTCGTAAAAGATATAAATCATAAATCAACTCCCCATCCCCGCGTGAAGTGAAGGATGCATTCATCGGGAGGCGAAGAGAAATCTTGGGTGCGTAGGACGATGCGGGCTACCCCGATGTACGCCAGGGCTATGGCGGTGGCCGTAAAGTCGAAGCCTGCGGCGGCGAACTAGGCGGCGTAGGCGCCAACAACGGCCTCGCGCTCCCGCTCGAATCAAGTGGTCGATGGCCCGGCGGCGGAGGATATATCGGCGCTGGATAAGAAGGTGGATGTGGATGTGCGTACTCTGGGGGCTGCGAAGTGGAAGTGGAAGTGATGGGGTTGAGGAGTACGTCGCCTCTCCGATCTTCGTACCGCGGCAGCCCCTCCTCTTCTACCTGCGCACCGGTCGCGCGCGCGACGGGTCGACTTGCAGGATTCGGATCCGCAGCACCACCACCGCCGGCGAGGAACGAACTGGGCACATCCAACCTCCACCCACCCCCACTCCCGCTCCCAGCACCCGTATACGCACTGGCAGCTGTACCCGTGTAGGCGCTGGCAATAGGCAGACTCGTCGTACCAGTCCCGCTCCGCCCCGAAGCACGTGTCGGATGATAACTCCTCATCCACCGCTTCAACTTCCGATCCTGCCTCCGACAAAACAACCACAGTCCGAACGCGAAGAAGAACAATGCACCGAGCGTGACGGCTACTGCGATCTTGCCGCCTGGCGTGTGCGTCCCGTCGTCGTCGTCGTGGTGAGTCCATGGTGGGCCTAGTGGGCCGTGTGCGTATGGGCCTTGCTGTGGAGATGAAAGGTCGTCAGTAACGCGAAAAGAAGGGGATGACAGGGGCACGGCGGGCGAGGCGGCGTAAGGTGCTCGGGCAGGGCGGCCGTCGACTGGATGGTGACGACAGCGACGCTCCGCCCCAGTCCATTAACGCGAAAGGAGAAGTAGATGGATAGGAAGGACTGGCAAGACAAGCGCGAGCGCGAGCGCCTGAAACGACGCGCAGGCGTGCTAAGCAAGAAAAGCGAGACACAGTAGCGGTGGAAATACGGAGGATTGGGGCACGGGGAGAACGAGCGAGCATGGGCGGAAAGATGCGAGGAGGGAACGGAGGTGATGAACGGCGCAAGACTCGAAGCGGGGTGGGGGTTCTGACGCTGAACGATGAAGGAGTTATTGGTAAGGAGGAACTGGCGGGACGGCACGAACGAGAGGAACGACCCGCCAACGCGTCGACGCGGCGTGAGATCAGGATGAGCAAGGTGGGCGAGCGCATCGCGCAGGCGCGACCCAGCACGTCGGCCGTCGGCTGGACGGCTACGACCGTCCAAGACCACTACCGCGAAAGGAGAGGTAAATGGATGGAAGTAATGGTCAAGACGAGCACGAGCGCCTGGGAACATGCTTCGAGCCGCCGCGCGCACATGGCAGGCAGGAAACGCTCGCTATGCAAAGGCAGAGGATTGGCACGCGGAGACAAATAGCGAGTAGAGGATGAGCAGCACGGGCGTTAAAAAAAAAAAAAACACGACGAGGATGGGGATATGGCGCGCACGGGCGAGAAGACGCGAGGAGAGAACGCCGAAGGGAATGGGGAGGTGATGGGTGACGGATGGAGTTGCGAATAGTGACGCTGAACGACGGAGCAGTCTTTGGGGGGATAAGGTACGGGCGGGACGCAGCAGCGAGGGGGGTACAGGTAGGAACGACCGTACGAGTGGAACATGACGAGGGACGATGAAAGAAGGGATGAAGGCGAGCGGACGAAGAAACGATCATGAAACCAGACCATGCCACGCACAACGTCGCTGAAAAGAGGGAGAAGTGGAATGGACCGAGCAGTCCGAGCGGCGAAAGAAGGTTGAAACAACGAGGGACATGAAGCGAGCAGAAAGACAAAGAATGATGGACAGCGATGGGGAGGAGGAGGTAAAAAAGAACCGCAGACTCACATCAGGCAACCCATTCAACCGCATCGCCCTGTCCCGATAACTGCTCATATTCGTAGGCGAGACGTTAATCCCGCCCACCATCCCCTGGATGCAATGCGGGCCCAGCGCGTTGGCGGATTGGGTCTGCATGCAGTAGAAGTAGAGCGCTGTGGACGGGTAGGAAGGACGTGGACGGGCGAAGGAAGAGGACGGGCGTGGAGCGGAGGAAGAGGAAGGGCACGGATGGGTGTACACGAGCGAAGAGAGAAGGAGGTGGACAGGCGGAGGAAGAGGAAGATCGAGGGAAGAGAGGTGGACGAAGGAGTAGACAGGCGAAGGTAGGAGTTGGACAATTGGGATGGTCGGACGGGGTGAAGAGAAATATGGTAGGGATGACGCAAGGCGCAGACAAAGGCATGCCAGGAAGACGGGGAGCAGGGAGTGTGAACGAGAAATGAAGAAACAGAGTGCAGAGCGTCAAGGCAGACGTGCGGTAAGGGGCGACGTAAGAACGGAACGAGAAGCAAGGAAGGGATGATCAGCAACGTATCGAGCGAGATCCATGATGCATAGTACGTACGTTCAAGCGTCGTCACCCTCCACGTCGCGCTATAATTCCCCGGCGAATGCCCATCCGCAATCGGACACCACCCAGAATCGAAAAGCGGTGGGCCCTTCGGCGGCCCTCCTCCACGTCGATTATGAGGCGGGTGTGGCTCCCATTCGTCCCAGTCTTCTAGTCGTGGGTGCGGGCTGTCCCACTCGCCATCGTCGCTGGCCCAGTCTTCTATTCGATGTCGAGGCGGCGGCGGGTGTGGATGTCTGTGATGCGGCGGCAGCGGTGGATGGTCGAGTCCGAAGAACCACGCGACCAAGCTCGGCATCCACGTCCTCCCCCTCCTTCTCCTCCTCGGGTCCACTCTCGTTCCTCTACGTGAGTGCGGAAAATGGAGCCATGGTGGTAGGGGCGGCGGTCCGCAGGGTGTATCGAAGCTCGATTGGACGACGCGGTGGTTGGTGTATCTGCAAGTCTAGTTAGACGAGGAGAGAAAAAGTGGAAGGCGACGGCGCGGGGAAGCGCTGCAAGAAGGACGGTAAAGCGATGGTTGGGGCGCAACTTGCGCTCGCATCAATACGAGTGACGGAGGGCTGGACGGAGGGCTGGACGCGCGGGCGCCGCGACGTGGGATGATGGTGACGAGGAACAGTGTACGAAGGCGTGAAAGATGTGTGGGACCGTGCGCGTAGCCGCGACGGTCCGTTCTCGCGGAAGGAGGAACACCTCGAGCCCGACCCCGTACTCATGGCCACGAAGGTCCGCGCTCGTGAAGGAACGACAGGTACACGTTGGGCGCGCGCGCGAGTGAAGGAATGGGAAAGTGCGAGGCGAAGTAACGCGATGGTGCGCACGTCGAGGTACGACCGTAGAACGTGCCGTGCTCATGGCCGCGAGGGTCCGCGCTCGCTGCACGGTGAAAGTATGATGCGCGTGATGCGGACACCGTGGGATGCCTTTGTGAAGGGCGCTGCGTCTCGGGCGCATCATGGAAGGAAGGAACGAACGTGGTAAAAGCACGAGGGCGAGGGCGAAAGCGAGCGAGGGGTAGGAGGACGGGGACTTGAAGCAAAAATGGAGCTCGGCAGCTAAGGAACTAGCTGGCTGACTGCGATGCGCGCGCGTGCGGGTGCGGACGCCAGGACGCAAGCCGGGCAGGTACTCGCTCCCAATCCGCCATACGTCGACCAGAGGTGGACACGAAACTGGAGCAGGCGACGCCAAGGATGAAAAGGCGACGAAAGGCACGTACGTATTATTGAAAATGAACACGACGTCGTCCCCGACAGCCGCAGTGACGACTTCAGGCACGAACCGCAACGCGAGCGTCGAATTAGGCGCTTGTCGCGGGTCGCCAACGATTATTTCAATCTGTGCTCGTTTGGTTGGGTTGAGTATCGTCGTAATAGTGCCGGCGTACGAGCATACGGTGGTGTAGAGGCAGGAAAGCAGTTGCAAGAAATCGAGATTGTGCGTCAGCTCCATCCCCTCGTCATAATTACAGCGCTGTCAACACTCACGCGTTTAGAGAGCCCAACCGCAGCCTGGACGAGCGCGAGCAGCAGGTGAACCGCCCGCATGTGTCGACGTCGGCGCGGACGGGTGGATAGGTGGATGGTGGAAGGCAAGAGCAAAAGAGCGTCACCGTGCGGGAATGCCAACACCGCACGGACAGGTGCCAAGCGCTGACTGCGGAGGTCCCCTTTTCGGCATCTCATCGACAATCCCGGGAACACTCTCTCCTAAGTACATCACCATCCCGCGCACGGCGCCGCCTGCCCCTCGCTACCATTTGCGCTCCCTACTTGTACCATAGACTTGAACGTTCGGAAACACCTGCGTAACTTGTCAAGTGATTCGGCGCTCGTCGTCACCACCGGTCTCCGCGTCCGTCGCCCATCGCTATCTACCGTAGCGCCGCACCTGCATACCCTACTACTGCCTGCTACTGCCGCCGATATCACGACTCTTATATCGCTTTCTGGCTCGCAGCTGCGCCTTTGTCGCCGTGTCCCAAACCAACTTTGTGCTCGCGTGCTCTTCCGTGCACCACATCTTACTCTGGCCCTATCACAGGATATATGATACACTACTCTTTCGTGCTTGAGCCGGTTCTTGGTACTTTTGTACCCACTGTCGTCGCTGCGCTCGCAACCTTCGGAACTTGCCATCCCGAGCTTGAGTGAACACCACGATTGCCTGTCCGACCTTCTTCGACAACGCTACGACGGGTGTACCTGTCCCTCTCGAACTTTGGCTGCGCTTGGTTTCGGCTACAGTCGACGATGTGACGAGCGGACTGAAGATTGCAATGCAAAACTCTCTCAGTCGGCAAGTGTTCAACGCGGCAGAGTTGAAGATGCTGCACAGTAAGGTGGATCACAGCGCGAAGGGACAAGCGCGCTCACCCGTGCTCAAGTTCCGCGACTACAGATCAGGCTATTAGACGTGCCATCACCAGACTGCTCACCGACTCTCCATAGAAATTCTCCGTTGTGCAAGCGCAGATAAACCGTATACTGTGCCACATCTCGCTTCTGCCTGAGTGCTGTCGAGGAACCATTACATTCACTTGCACGGGCTCCCTGGGACTTCGTAGCGACTTCTGGGACATTTGCACGCAAGCGCGGCCGCCGCTGCCGAAAATTGCTCGCAGAAGAAGCAGGGACTCTGTCCCTACAATAGACACTATTCGTGGCATGACTCCATCGGAGGCACATTTTGCACTACTAGCATGCGACTCGACATGTACAGCTCGGCACTCACGCTACGCTTGCAACATGACGGAGCATTACGTCCCTCAGAGAGAGCCGGACTGGGATTCAGCTTCAAACGGTGAGAACTAGAAGTATATCACCCGACGGCGAATCGCACTTGAGCGCGGGACTGCAGGTGGCACTCGGTCTCGTTCGCGCCCGTGAAACTGTCTCGCAAAACGGTGATGTACCTGGGAGGGTGGGTTGGCCAGGTCTCCGGCGTAGTGCGTTATGCTGTTGAGACCTTCCGAGCTGTTCGATACAGGACCGCAGGCTCGTACTACTACTACTACTACTACGGCCACCGCTTCTTTTTCTCCTCGGCTCGGACTTCGCAAGGACGCGCTCATTGAAATTACTTGTGGCATGATCACGAGGAACAATAGGGGGTTTCACGATAGCGTTTTCCGAGCCGTTTTTTGGCCGTTTTCCGTCCGTTTTTGGGTTCGTTTTCTGCTCAAAAATAGCCATCAAAACAGCGCAAAGTCGTTTTTCACCGTGAAACCCCCCGTCTGACGTTCATTTTTCACGGCCACTTGGCCCCCGTTGTCTGCCGCCGTTCCGGAGGCAAAACTGCAAAGCAAGACCAATTAGTAGGCGCACACTATACGGTCGGAGCCAACAGCTTTACGGTTGGAGACACACTCTATATACAGTTGGAGGCAGACTCTATATACAGTTGGAGGCAGGTGCAGTATGTGGTCCGAGACGCATGCAGCTTGTGGTCCGAGACGCATGCAGTATCATGCTGGATTGACCAGATAATTCTGAGGGCTATGTCATAGGTATCAAAATTCTGAAACGGCAGATCTCTTCCCACTATTAAGCTCTAATTTTTGGGGTAGTATAGCCCTCGAAAATTCCTGATCCGGAGGCGGAATTGCGAGCGACATTCCGTTAACAAAGTGTTCAATAAAGCGTAATGGAAGCTACGTGATTAGGTGAGACTAAAGTTTTCCGAGGTGAGATACATTATGTAAGCATGGTATGATAGGAAAGACTGTCATACATGTCCGGATTTGGGTTGTAGGACTTGATGAACATCGAATGGCCAAATATCCGACCGACGGCTTATGAATGTACCAAACTCACTCTAGGTAAGACTAACCATCCTTCTATTGCAATTGATAGCCTTAAAAGTGTGTGCAAGTAGTTATATGATAGAAAATGTCCTTCCTTTCGAAGTTTGGCTCTACTTCAGGCTTCTACTATAGCATTGTAGTGATTTTACACTTCTAAATCTCATTGTGCACTACATTAGGTGGCTGCAGCCAATTATAATACACTCTTATTCATCATCATTGACTAAGTGTGTTGGATGCAGGCTGTCTGATGTGTTTGTAGATGTTGCGGTCAGCGGGCGTATCTGATACGCCCCGTCCACGAGGAAAGCCACTCGTGGCTCGCGCACCCAATACACCACATCCCATAGCATCTCCGGAGCTGGAACACTGGCAGAGCAGTGGGGCATCCGAGCGAGAATGCGAGGGGGCGTCACACGAGAGGTAACCGGTGCTCCGACCGGGCCTCCGGTGGTGAGTCCGTACGGGTCCTAGAGCTCTCGCCTCCAGCTCTCACGTACGGACCACGATGTAGAGAGGTCCAAGACGACTAGGCGCGAACACGCATGCGCGGGGATGCGCAATGCGCGCTGGGGCAACCCTCCAGTTGCCGAGGAGTGAGAGAGAGACAAACTGGGGGTTTAGAATGACAAGACTAGAGTACATGGTGAACGAGACCTGGTCCTTATGTACTCTAGTGCTGAATAATTGCATTCCGAGCGTTAGCGCAGTGTGCGTCGGCGCTAAGCTACCTCTGAGGCTAGTGTTGTCCTCGGCACCGCATCGGGACTCTGAACTCCCTGCTCCACCATCGCTCGACTCAGTGGTAACCGAATGTCTGGATGGAGGTAGGGCGAAGGCAGTGGCGGCCTCCACGACGTGAGAGCGAGAGGACGAAGGCGGACTCGAGCGCGTGAAGCAAACCGGATATCCGGCCGGGGATCCGGTTTGGCGGAACAGTAGACCTTTAGCTTTAGCACAAACAAAAAATTCAACATTGCTTGTAAATATAGCTGTATATTGGTCATTGTAGGTGGTCTGATTCATTTGTAGGCCATTGATCTGAGACATTTGGCCATTTGATGTTCATCAGGTCCTACAACCCAAATTCGGACATGTATGACAGTCTTTCCTATCATACCATGCTTACATAATGTATCTCACCTCGGAAAACTTTAGTCTCACCTAATCACGTAGCTTCCATTACACTTTGTTGAACACTTTGTTAACGAAATGTCGCTCGCAATTCCGCCTCCGGATCAGGAATTTTCGAGGGCTATACTACCCCGAAAATTAGAGCTTAATAGTGGGAAGAGATCTGACGTTTCAGAATTTCGATACCTATGACATAGCCCTCAGAATTATCTGGTCAATCCAGCATGATACTGCATGCGTCTCGGACCACAAGCTGCATGCGTCTCGGACCACATACTGTCACCTGCCTCCAACCGTATATAGAGTGTGTCTCCAACCGTAAAGCTGTTGGCTCCGACCGTATAGTGTGCGCCTACTAATTGGTTTTGGAACTGCAAATACCCCAGCAGGGGCAGGTATATTTACAGCTGTTTCGGAAAGTGTTGGCGGCACCGGATTTATACCGGCGAAAAGTCTCTCAACTTGTAACGTCCACTACGCCCTCAATTTTCACTCTTTTTCCACACAACAACTATCTACGTCCTCGCCTGGAATGGGGCTATCGCCCTGTAACGTCGGACTCCCGAAAATTTGAGTTTCCAAAAACGCGATTTTCGCGACCGGCCGTCGCGACCGTCATGCACTTTGCGACCGCAGGAGCGCAACCCGGCGCCGCAAAACCCCATGGCGCCCTGCGCGAGGTCCTCCTACATGGCGCCAGGCCCTGTCTGGGCGGACTCGACCCGTGTTCGGGCGTCGACGCGCGTTACCAAGCCGGAGGGCCCCGTTTTCGGCCCTTCGCGAAACGGTAACGCACGTTCTGCGCGAACGCGCGCACCAGCGCCATCCCCAGCACCCTTGGGCGATGCTAGGGACCGGCTCGCGTGGCGCCAGGTCCACCGCGCGCTGGGTCTGTCCTTCCGCTGCGCACCATTGCGCCTGCGAGCGCGCGCGGCCCGTTTTCCCCCTCTCGTGACACAGTACTGCGCGTTCTGCCCGATTACGCGCACTATCGCTCTTTTCAGCGCGCTGGGGCGACCGCAGGGGCCTCCCTGTGTGGCGCTGCGCATACGCCGCCCAGCTGGCGCGTCGTCCTCGGCCAATACGGTGGTCTGGGTGTACTGCTGGTCCCTGCCCCTAACCTCGTGCGGCTGTACATCACTTGGAAACGCGCGTGCCTGACTCAGACGCAGGACGAGCATCGCGCCAACACTGCAGACGCTTTACACGAACTGGAACGGCACATCGTGCGCGCGTAATTTCCAATCTGCAGTCTTTGTGGGCGTATACGCTGCCACACGCGTCGCACCTCGCGACTCGCTGCGCCACTGGGCTCGGCTTGTCCGCTAACAACCCCCAATCCCACTCGGGTCCATCGAGCGTAGCCTCGCGAGCTCTCGCCGCAAAGGGTGGCGAGCGGAAGATCACCGTCTCTGATCTCGCTGACGTTTTGTCACTGCGGAACCCGACAGACTCGAGGACGACATCAACGAGGTGCGTCTCGCCTGTAACAGTCGTGGCCGCCGTAGCTGACAACACGTTCAGGTCATACCATTCGGTGGTTCTATCCGTATTCTGGAGGTCGAGCCGTTTCTCAACGAGTACTTCGGGCGGTAGTTGTGTCTTACTGAGCGCACTCCGCGAAACATCGTCATTCCAATGAGAAACAGATATCCCTCCCGCCGCAGACAGTGTGCTCATCCATGTGCGCGCTATTGAGTGACCTCTCTCTATGCGTTGAGGCGATTTTCAATGTTTGCCGCTGTCAACTCCTTAGCGAGCGCCGCGCATCTGCTCTAAGATATTGTGTTTGTGGATCCTGTTGTCGTCGCTTCGCTTTTCCCTCCCACCCTCATCGACATGGGAAAGCTCACGAAGAAGAAAGGCAGCCGTCCACCGTCCAAGTCTCCGGTGCCACCCGACAGCAAGTGGGTGGACGAGGAAGACATTGCCGCAACAGGCCCTCGCGAGGACGACGTCGTATCTCATAAATCAACTGGCGCTACACTCACTGCTGAGGCCAACTCGACTTCTAACGATGGCGCGGTCGATCAGGCTATGGATCACACACCTGAGCGTGAGTAAATGCAGCGCTGTCGACACCGGACTCTGAAGAGCCTTTATTGCCCATAGCGGTGCAGGAAGGTCGCCTGCGTCGTAGCAATCGTACGACTACTGCCCCGGAGTCGTATGCCACGCAAAGGAGCGCCTCTTCAAAGGCCGGAGCTGCAGTCATCAAGCCGAAGTCCCAAAGCACGAAGCCAGCCGCGGCCGTCAAGCCAGCTACCAATGTTACGCAGTCAGAGCGCGGGTCTTCTGTGCTGGATGAAGGTACGAGCTTATGCAGAGCCTATAGCGCGAGGCTTAGAATCCATAGCAGCAAACGAGGAGGCCGAATTCACCGCTTTGACGCGTCGCGCACTTCCCAAGAATTCAGCATCTGCCAAGTCTTCGACAACCGCATCTATGGCAACAGCAAAGCCTTCGGCGAACACCAAGTCCACGAAACGACCTGATAATTCACTGTGAGTACGACTCGAGCATAAATCTGCAGTTGCTAACTCGGCTTCACGAGCAGCCGTGGCAACCTTCCCAGAGACAAGGATGACGCAATAGAGTCCATGGAAGAGATCCCAGACAACCCCGAAGCAGCAATCCCGTCGCTCATTCTATCCCAGCGACCGTCCCGTGCGGCGTCAAAGGTTGCGAACGAACGGCTCCCGGCAATCCTTGAGTCGGGCTCGGATTCCGGTGAAGATGCCTTCGAGCCCCACATCGGTGTCGACGAGAGTGACTACGACGAGCTGGGCTCTGTGGATAGCGGGGACGAGGACGAGGAAGATGACGAGGACAGTCGTGTCGCGTTCTCACCCGAGGACATCCGCCATGCCGATCTCGTTCGCCTCTCGATGTCTCCCGTGCCAATCCGTATTCGTTCCACGCAGGCCACGGGTTCCCGGAAGTCGAAGAAGCAGGTTGTCGAGCCTGTACGGGCGATGGGGCGACCAAAGGCAGCGGTGCAGACCACGTGTATGTGCATCTGCGAGTCGTGAGTGCTGCCGCTGACACAGAACCAACAGACATGCTCAAAGTCCCGCGTAAAGGCCAGACCGAGAAAAAGACCCTCGAGGTCGAGAAAGATCTACACTGGACGGCATTTCGGGCGCATGTACTCCTCGCAATGTGCCTCGTCACAACGCAGGAAGAGGCGAGCGCGTATCCCGCAACGCAAGCTCCGATGTCGTACCGCTTGGGTGCTCGTGGAACCTTCAGCACCCTCGTCGATCACACGGATTACAAGGCAATGCTGTCGAACATTGAGGCTAGACAGAAGAGGCCACTCGTTCAGGTAGAGCTCCAATGCCTAGTTAGTCGTTTTGTGGCCATCAGCCCAGACCTCGTACTTACACATACTCGCAGGAAGTCGAATCGTCGTCCGCAGGTGCTAAGGGCAAGGCTAAGAAGGGCAATGACGATGCAGTTCCTCTTCTGGGTCACGGGCCGCACCGCAAGTATGTGGAAGCGCTCTACGCTGAGTACGGCGCCTGCGCCGATCCCACTTGCAACATCCAACACTGCAAGCTCGACTTCGAAGGCAATCATCGAGAAGTCACCGAAGGCATGTTCATAGACTGGGGTCTCCATCTTGTATGTCTTCCACTGACCGGACATGTGATGTATCTGACATAGCGGTGCGCTGTAGTACCAAGGCACAGCGGGTGTTACACTCCGTGTCATGCCCAAGCTGCGAGAGTATTATGCACCATTCCACCCTCCCGGCTCTGTACAGGTCGGGAGCGCTCCTCAACTCGGTGCCGCCACTCGCCCCGGAACGCGGACGGCGAAACAGGCGCCCTCCGACAGCGCGGTAGAGATGATGAAGGAGTTCACCCAGCTCGCTCGCGCAATTATCCCCACTCCGGGTCTAGCTGGACCACCCGCTCCTATTGCTGCTCCTCCCGCAATTGAGGCCGCCTACGACAACCGCATTTACCCAACCATTGAGGAGTCGCTCGTTTCGCTTACCGAGTCGGAACGTGACCGTAACCTCCCTAAAGCTCGCGACTACTCAGGCTATCTTCGCGCATTTGAGGATGACATCGGTTGGCGCTTCATCAGCGATGTCTACGATGGTTGTCGCACGTTCGAGGCCTTCCGCATCGAGTTTGCCGATGAGCTCAAGGGAATCCAGCGCGGTCCTTTGGAGGTGATGTGGAAGTGGTTTGCGGCAGAGGTGAAAAGGGTACAGGCAGAACAGGCAGTTTCGTAAGACAGGTATCTAGTCGTAACGAGACTTGTAGCGCCGGAACCACGCCCGAATATTATCTTCTGTCGTGACATGCGCAAGGATCTCCAGGAAGAACACAGAGAGCTCGTGAGTTTCCTTCCTCTTGATCAATCCTGCGATGTACTTGCCGTGCCGGCGCACTACAGCCTTGAATGACGAGAATGTTTCCTCTATAGGATTGTATTCTGGGGAGTACGGCGGAAGGTAGATAAGCCGAACACCTCTGGGATGGGTCAGATAGACCGGGATTAGGCATTGACGAATGCACATACTTTGCCTCACAGCGTTCGCGGACGCCATCAACGTGATGGATGCGGCAGTTGTCGATGACCAGGACGCTGTGCTTCTGCGGCCAGGGGTTCATCTTCTCAAGTACTCCATCGACGAAGTCGATGAACTTGGGTCCGTCGAACGAGCCGCGGACGATCGAGCAATGAAGAATACCTTCGAGCGAAAGCGCGGGTAACACAGAGAACCTACACAGCTGTCAGTGGGATTATCGGCATACATGCTATGAGTACGCACCTATCACCTCGAATAAATTCACTTGTCTTGTACGCGCGCTGGCCCTTGAGTGCACGACCGCGGCGTCGTTGGGTAGTCAACACATTCACCGCAGTCTCGTCCGCAAACACCAGGCGGTCGGGCTCTTCAGCACCAGCCTGCATGACATAGTCGAAGATCTTTGCTACGGACTTCTCCCTTGCACGCTTGGAGAGCTGTCGAGGTTACCAGGGTAAGCTCGACAGGAATGACAGGACAGGCGACGTACACATTTCAGGTCGCCGAACCCGAGGAATCGGAGAGTCTCATGGATAGTAGACAGTCCTGGCTCAATACCATGCATATAGTAGAGCTCTTCCGCGATCTCGTCGAGGTATAGATCCGGGCTGTGTTTTATAAGTGCGAGGAGGAACTGGTGCAGCGGTGAGCTCAGTCGCCAAGGACATTGCGAACACATACTTGCATCTCCGTGTCGTTCATAATTCTTGGCCGCCCCAAAACCTTCGGGTCCCGTATCTGCGCCTGCAGATTGCGCCAAAATCGAAGGATCCGCTGAACACTGCGCTCCGTCATGTCGAGGCTCAAACAGATCTGAGCTGTTGTATAATTCAGGATTTCCGCCTGGTAAGGGACAAGGCGCTGGATTGCAAGAGGATATCGGCTGTACAAGCGCCGGCGCCACACGGTTGGAGCGCGCGGGACATCGTCGAACGCGAGGTCGGGAATGGATGCAGACATGGAGCCGAACGCGAGTTTCGAACACCGCTCAACCATCCTTGCTCTCGACGTCAACAACCAGCAGACCATTATACCTCCTACTCTTCGCATATGCTCTGGTGCACAATGATCTGGACACGGCGACTTGACGGCGGCACGATACTTCGACGTAACAGAGGCATGAGACGGCAGATGGCCGTGGTCTCTAGTTCGCGTGCGGCTGGACACCCGGCACGCTCTCGCATCATGCCACCTGTCTATGTTGGCTCGATCTTCGCAGCTCGAGGTGGAGGTTCAGCTTGAACGCAGCCAAAGTTCGACTCCGGACAGGCGTGCAGTCCCTGACCTCACTACCTTGCCGCGTGGCTGCGCGCGTTCACCCCTTTTACTCGAAACCCTACGCGTCTTTGCCTCGACCGCCCTTGAAGCAGTGTTATCGACGCCTCGAAACCCATCACCTTTGCCGAACATTTCCAGCTCTCGAGCGCTGGCATCCAGCCCGTGCGCGAACGTTGGGGACCTCGTCGCGAGCATGGGCAGCACGGCAGTGTATCCCAGTGACGACCAGCTCGTCCAGACGCTCCAGACGCGTTTCCGTGCCGACCTGCCCTACACCTGGCTCGGCCACAGCGCGCTCGTCCAACCTGAACGACGAGAGCGCGAAGGAATGCGAGGAACGGTCCTACAGGGACACCATCCTCGCGCCCAACACCCTTCCGCTGCTCCCTTACGACCACTCCGCCAGAGTCTGTTTGCTCATGCGCAGAACGCAGTAGAGCCAGAGCGTCGTATTCAGGTGCGTCAGAGTCTTGCTCAAAGTCTTTTCGTGGGTCTAATCTATTTCTAGGGGCATCACGGGCGCGATAAGTCGTTCACCGTGGGCCACCATCGACCTCGCCGACGCCAACAATGTGCTCAGACGGCCCATCACGGCCGACTCGGTCATCATGCACCCAAAGGACAAGATTCTCGCGCTGCAATGTACGTGTTGCGCACAGGTCCCCGAGGCGTTCTTGAAGGAGAACAATGTGTGTATCTCTGTCCATAATCTTGAGCGACTTACTCACATTGTCCTTGTAGCTTTACGAGCCGCTTGTCGTTGGAAAGTACTGCGAGAAGCGCGATCCGTACCTCGCCTTCATCGCCTACGCGAAGGGCATGCGCGATGACGAGCTTGTCGCCATCACGAACACAACACGATGTTCAAGCAGCAGGCGCGGTACCTCGTGAAGCGTCGTCTGCCCGAGCTGTGGGCCCAGGTTCTCTCGCCGGACAACGGCCACCGTCGTCAGCTCATCGACCAGATCATCGCTACCGCCATCCCGGAGTGCACCGACCCTGACGATGTTTCTGTGACCGTCAAGGCGTTCATCGTCGCCGACCTGCCTAGCGAGCTCATCGAGCTCCTCGAGAAGATCATCGTTGAGCCGTCGCCGTTCAGCGACAACAAGAGCCTGCAAAACCTGCTCATGCTCACCGCGATTTGCGCGGACAAGGGCAAGGTCGTCGGCTATAACGCCAAGCTCTCGAACTACGATGTGCTCGACATTGCAAAGGTCGCAACGGAGCATGGTTCGACGAGGCCCTCATGATCTACAAGAATTACGAGCATCACGCGCTCGCCATGAACGTCTTGGTGGAGCACAGCGTCAGCCTCGACCGCGGTGATTTGCCTGAGGTTTGGAGCCGCCTCGCGAAGGCTCAACTCGACGGTCTTCGCATCAAGGACTCGATTGGTACGTGATCCAACGTTTGCTGTAGCGTGGACTTCCTCCAATACCCGCGTAGACTCGTACATCAAGGCTGGCGCCCTCGAAATTTGCGGAGGTCATTGAGATTGTCAACCACGCTGGCAAGAATGACGACCTCGTCCGTTTCTCGCAAATGGCATGCAAGACCCTGCGCGAGCCCAAGATCGACACGGAGCTTGCGTACGCGTACGCGAAGCCCGACCGTCTGCATGACAGGGAGGAGTTCCTCTCGATGACGAACGTCGCGGGTATCCTCAACGTTGGTGAGAAGTGCGTCAGGACGAACTTTACCAGGCCGCTCTTCAGCAGTATCTAGAAATGGGCACGTCTCGCGACAACCCTCATCTATCTTGGCGAGACCCAGGCAGCCGTCGAAAGCGCTTGCAAGACCGGCATCACCCAGCTCTGGAAGCAGGTGCAATACGCTTGCTTGGAGAGGAAGGTTACTCTCCGTGTATTAGAACAGTCTCGATGGCGCATAAACGTAGTGTATTCTAATCGCAAAGTAGGGCACAATGGACTCCATAACCGAGCTATATTGTGCTTGTCGAATATCCGTAAGATCGCACAGGTCGGTATGGCGAGTTTGGACGAGGTCGAACATGCGCTCGCAAACACCATGTTTGCCAACACCAACGCGCGAGCTGGGCCTCGTACCCTCGACGCCATGCGGGGAGAGCTCCAGCATGGCCTCGGAGTACTGGGAAGGACGTGTGGGCGCATTTTCGCTCGGCGCGCGCGTTACAGTCGCGAGGGGTCGAAAACGGGCGCCGCGCGCGCGAGCAGGCGCGATGCTGGCCCGCAGAAGGGCAGCCTCTGCACGCGAGGGACCCGGCGCCACGCGAGCCGGTCCCTAGCATCGCCCAAGGGTGCTGGGGATGGCGCTGGTGCGCGCGTTCGCGCAGAACGTGCGTTACCGTTTCGCTGAGGGCCGAAAGCGGGTCCCTCCGGCCTGGTAACGCGCGTCGACGCCCGTACATGGGTCGAGTCCGCCCAGAAAAGGCCTGGCGCCACGTAGGAGGACCTCGCGCAGGGCGCCATGGGGTTTTGCGGCGCCGGGTTGCGCTCCTGCGGTCGCAAAATGCATGACGGTCGCGACGGCCGGTCGCGAAAATCGCGTTTTTGGAAACTCAGAATTTCGGGGATCCGACGTTACAGGGCGATAGCCCCATTCAAGGCGAGTACTTTGGTGGTTGTTGTGTAGGAAAAGAGTCAGAATTGAGCGGGTAGTGGACGTTACAAGTTGAGCGACTTTTCGCCGGTATAAATCCGGTGCCGCCAACACTTTCCGAAACAGCTGTAAGTATAAGCAGCTCTATTGAGCCCTTATACAGAGAATGGGATACTTTGTATTTCTTGCAAGTCATCTCTGAGACCTTAATATGTGAGAGATATGGGTCTGACGGACTTTTGGTGCGAGATGCGGACATAACGGTGGTTCAGGACAACGGCCAGCACGGCGGTAGGAGCCTGCCGAGGCGGACGGCCCGCCGGGTGGAGGCAGCGTGGGAAAAACGGGAGGGGCAAAAACGAAAACGAAACGGAAAACGGTCTGGGAGCTGTTTTCCGAAAAGCTCGATTTTTACTATTTTTAGGTCCATCACGCGTTTTCGAAGCGGTTCCGGGGTCCCGTTTTCTGCGAAAACGAAACTGAAAACAGAGCGGAAAACGGCATGAAAAACGCTATCGTGAAACCCCCTAATGCTCTTCTTCCGGATCCTCGTCGAAGCTGTTCAGTGTTCATCCCATCATCCAACCTGTCTCTCCCAACATGACCTCTATGAAGGTCACATAAGTACTGTGGAGTACCGTGTATAGTGTATACTACTTCCGCGCACTACTAACACATCAACAAGTCCACTCACGAGCTCGGTAGGTAGGTAGGAAGGTACTTAGATTCGGAGCTGTCAGATGGGCCTAAGCATGCGAACCCGCCGTCCACAGCTCCGGATTATTTCTTGATATACAGTACTGTAATACAGGTCCTGCGTATTGATCAAGACGCATTTGTACACGTCGCGAATCACGTCGACTGCTTTAGCAACAACTCCACGCACACACTGACAGCTGCATGTATGTTTCCGCGCCTGCCGACTCATCGTCCTCGTAGTCTTCCAATAGTGTACTACAGGGCCCGGCGCACCATAAACTGAAACAGTGATGGAACGAGAGGGGCAAATTCTGTATCAGTATTGAGGAGAATTACATTACATTACTTCGCAGGCCACAGTCAACCTTCTTTCTAGCCATGAACATCGACAAGACGCAGTTGCGCGCTCAGAATCTCAGCGTCGCGGATGGCCTCGGGGCCCTCGAACGCCATAACGTCCATGTCCTCAAGTCGTCGATATTGTTCTTCGACGTACTGCGCAGCACCTGAGAGATGAGCGACGCGGCACACCGCTGCGTGCACGGCGATCCAACGCGGGTTCGGAAGCGGAAGTTGTGGCGCGGGGGACGTGAACTCGACGACGGAGAATGGGTACCCTGGCGCCTCCCACGGAGCGTTGTTGTGGACTCGATACTTGTTTGGCTCCGGCTGAATGGACGATAGTATCAGCATATGAGCACTCCTTAGTAGCGCAGAAAGTAGCTCGTGCTCACCGGGTCGAGCTCTTCGAGCCACATATCCAGGCGGTCGTAGGCTGCATGTACATCATGACATAGCATCATGATATTGTCGAGGGCGTGAGCGTTGCGCCCGTTGAGCTCGTTCAGGAGCGACCCGTTGCCGAACATTTCCAGAAGACGCCAGATATGACCCGCCTGCCGTGGGCATTAGTTAGAATCACACGGAAAGGGACAAATGAGCAAAGACCTTCTTCAATGGATTGGGACGGGCGATATTTTGGTTTATGTACTCAGGGATAATATGAGCAGCTTCAAGTTCCCGAGCTTGCAGCCCATTCCACTTGTCGTGGTGCTCCTTGATATACTTGGTATCCTGCGAGTGCGTGATGACGCACTTGTACCCATCGCGTACCAAAGCCTGGCATGCCTAGCATAAGCGAGGACGAATGGGCTATGCACGGCAATACGGACCTGCTTCCTCGCGTCGCGGTGATTTGTCGGTGCCTCCACCAACGTCGCACGATACAAGTCCGCTCGCAAATCAGTGTCCGGATTCGACGGATGATTTGAGGGCTGAGGCGTAGGACCCTTTGCGCGGCGGACTGAGTAAGACCGAGCGTCAACTAGCGAACGAATGAGCAGGAGACAAAATGCACACGCCTTGACAAGATAAGTAACATAATGATTTCCAACCGCGAGCATCTCGTTTTTGCTTTCTCCCCTCTTGATTTCCGCCGTCATCTCTGTGACGGCATCCGTCCTGCCCGTCGTATTGCTAAAGTGCAGAAGGTGCCCGAGCAGTCTGGCGGTAATAGCCTCGGGAGCCGTATCGTTCGAGGCTTTCGATTCAAGGCGGAGGCAGACGGCGTAGGCATTGTATGAATCGGGTTCGGTTTGTTCGGAAAAGGGGTTGGGCGGGAGTGGGGTCACCGAGACGACCATGATGGTTGAATGCAAGAGGCGTTCAAGGTCCGACTTTCCCGATTGAACCCAAAGAAGCGCTCGGCCACGGGTCGAAATACCCACGGCCTATACAGTTGCGTCTGCTTCATCCAGTTCCGCAGTATGTACTCTACACATTAGCAAACTCAGAACGAGTTTCCCGGCAACTTTGATTTTGCTGTCATTACAAGTTTGTCACAAAAATCGCAAGTCCCCTATCTAGGGTGACCCAGCCTGAGCGGGCCAGGTCTGGTAATATGGCACAAATAGAACAGGTCTGGTATGAAACTTCCCGTTCTCGGGTGTTCTGGCATTTCTGGCAAGGGGGCCGCCGGAAGCAAATCCGGGATACCCCGTATGGATAGGGTACCCCCCGAGAAGGGCCTTAAAGAGGATGGGGAGCCCGTTCGGCATCTCGGCATGCCGGACTTCCGGTTGTTATAGCCGCATGTCTGGCACATTTCGCCGCACCAGACAGCCATTATATACGGATCAGGGCCACAGAAGTAATCTCATCACACATTATCTCCTCTGTAAGAGCAGTGCATTGTCTGCAGCACTCTAGTTGATCTCCTGTTGGCGGTAGTTTGCCCGTTCAACTTTGATACTGGGCAGTCTAAGTACTTCCCCAGGTGTTTTCTGAGCAAATCACACTGTCACAGAAATAGATTGATTCATAACAGTCTCTCGCTTAGCCCGATGAAGATGGGTGGTCACAGTGCACATCAGTAAGTTCAAAGGTGTAATCTCTGTGTAAACCCCAGCCCTGTGTGGCTCCTCTAGAAGGGAATTGCAGCGGAGATATAATAATTTCCCTACTATCGGACCAAGTTATTGGTTGCCAGACACCTGTGATACTATGCTATTCATTGTATGCCGGTCTCCGCTTGCCGTAGTCGGTTCCTCAAGGCTCCGGAACGCGGAAGCGGAAGCAAACCGGGTGTATATCCGCGGATATACATAGGGTACCCCCACCCCATCCAGCTTGCAGCGGTAACCGACCCGGTATCGTGGATTTGCTTCCGGCGGCCCCCTTGATTTCTGGCCGGGAGTACCGGAAGTGCCATATGGCACCAGACCGAGCCAGGAGTCGCCGTTCTGTACAGACGATACTGCTCCGCTAATATAAGAAAAGAAGGTGACCTGTACAATGTAGTTTGTACAGATCCAATTACATATTCTCATTACTCGCCTTTACTGTGGGTGTTACTTTCAGTTACTGTCAAGAGTTATGGGCAAGCCGGCACTTCGTCCGGACCGTGGGAACTTTTCGTCCCAATTGGGCGACCACCTTTCGTCAAAGTTGCCGTCCAAATCGGGATGTTTGGCGCTTTGCCCCTGGCTCAGCGCTCGTTCCGTTCTCCTCCACTCTATTCTTGTCTATTCTTTCCTATTTTCCATCTCATGCCTATGCTCAGTATGTTCTCTCCTATATTGGCCTGTGCCACCATGTATCCGGAACCAAACCT
The DNA here is from genome assembly GCA_001632375.1 of Exidia glandulosa HHB12029. Lineage (NCBI taxonomy): Eukaryota > Fungi > Basidiomycota > Agaricomycetes > Auriculariales > Exidiaceae > Exidia > Exidia glandulosa. Next base: position 10,161 of record KV426188.1, on the reverse strand, counting down.
ACTTTCGCACGGCATCATCCATCCACCGGACTGTAAGGGGAACCTAGGATTACGTACACAGACGCCGGTCAGCTGCGGATATGGTTGAGCGGAGTTGTAATTAGCTCTCTCTCTCTCTTTTTCACTCTCACCTCTCGCAATCAACTCAGTGTCTTAACCTCACTCGCTCGCCCCTCTCCGCGGTAGTTGGGCGCCGTACTCACTCACCGCTACCAGTATCAGCCCTTGGACCAGTTGCTAAGGCCGGCAGCGCCTCGCGTAGGACGCTCGCCCGGTCTCGCACAGCGTACTGAGCCCCGCGACCTCCCCGAGGTCGCGAGGCGTCGTATCTTCTCTATCTACTCTCTACATCCTGCCTAGCGCTATCCTAGCCTAGCCAGCCCTTCGCGAGTTCTCCCAGAGCTCGCTCGACCGTTCCCTCGCATTCCACGGTCTTCACACCTCTTCCTCCTCGCGTCCTATCGGCCGCTCTGCCGGGATCTCCTCTCTGCGTACCTCGTGACGGGTTCCCGTTACAGAGGTGGACACTGAGAGGACTCCCCGCAGGCGTCCAATCGGATTAATCCGTCCGGATGAGGCGATCCGACCCAGCCAATCCACAACCTCAACCTCAACCAAAAGCGTCTTCGACGCCCGCGGCGGACGAGGACGCTCGTCCGCCAGCGACCCAAACCAAACGCGCCTGGAACGACTAGACCCCCCGGGTCTGGTCCGTTCGCGCGGGTCAACAATCGCGCGGCTTCTTCAACACCGCCGACGACTTCGTCAGCGACGCGCACGCCGTCGTCGACCAGCTCGACGACACCGCGAGCTGCGCCCGGCTCTGTCGCGTCGCGAGCCGCGCCCGGTTCCACCACGCCGCGCGTCGTTTCCTCATCGCACTCGCCCGCGCCCACTGTAGCGCAGACTCCCGCCACTACTCGAACAAGTCTGCCGCTCCTGTCACCTCTCACGCCCGCGTCGCCAGCCACCGAAGCTTTACTTCCCAGCTTTGCGCAAAGCAGCGCTCCGCCCCCGTCCTCACTCGCCAAGCCGACGGTGACAACGACTGGGGGGCGTACGAGCACGCCGCCTCCAGCGGCTCCCGACTCTGCTCCTACCGAGCGCCGCCTCTCCCAGGTCTCCTTTGCTTCAAATTCTCCAGTTCGCTCACGACAAAGCTACGCCCCGGGTTCCGCTCCCGACTGGAGCCCCGTCTCGTTCGGCGCTCAGTCGCCCAGTCAAGGAGATCTCGTTGATGACGACAACGGGTGGGGACCAACGGCGCGCGACAAAGGAAAGGGGCGCGAGATCAGCAGCCCTGGGCCGTTCATGTCCGCTCACGCGTCGCCTACTCCGGCCCCTGCTCGCCCTGCGAGCAGAGGCCCGGGTCCCTCTTCCACGGACTCGCCCTCCACTGAGGGCGGATCCGGCTCGACTATCAAACGAGCCTCTCCGCACGCGAGTGGTGCTCCTGGTCCTTCGCAACCCCCGCCGCCGTTATCGAGGCGTGGGCGCGCGACGCGTAGACTCAACGACCCGCAGGCGGAGATGTACTACGAGGCAGAAGATGGAGTGGAGTCTACCAACCCCGAGGACGGCGTTCCAGTCACCACTAGCCTCAGACGTCGCGTCATGGCTCTGATCGACTGCGACCTCCCGTGGACCAGAATCATACAGGATCCCGTGAACGACAGCGGCGAAATTTACTACCATTTCCACGGACCAGTCACGATGCAGATACATTTGGCTTGCCAAGGCCTCGAAACTGTGTTGGAGCTCCTGTACGGAGATGACAGACTGACGAAACGCCTTCCGTGGAACTGGTTGAATGGAGTCAGCACGGACATCACTCGCCTCTACATGAAGTACGCGGATCTGATGGTCGTGTTTACCTGGGCGCAAGCCTGGATGCACTTCGCGCTATCCTACATCCGTTACCTACTCGGAGAAATCAAGGACACGGATATTCCAGAGATGCCGTCAGTACGAGTGGCCGGGCTAGTCGCTGACGGTGCGCGACACGCGGAAGCTAGACTGCAGCACATGGTCCCGGAGTCTCGCGCACACGCACTACGCCCTCTGAGCGGACGAAGCTCCCCCGCTTCCCAGTTTGGGGGGCCGGCATCCAGAGGGCGATCGCGGGAGAGATCTTCTTCAAGGTCTCACTCCCGCGCCCACTCTACCTCGAGGTCCTCCCAGAGGAGCTCGAGCTCTAGAGCTTCGTTGGTGCAAGCCCGGTTGGACGACTTGAATCTATCTATACGCGAGCAAGAGCAGCGACAGGACGAGCGCGACGCACGACTGTACGAAGTTCTGAACGCTATCAGCCAGAAGCTCGCGCCCAACAGTACTCCTTCGACTAGGGTCGCCTCGCCGGCGTCCGCTACGAAAGGACGATCAAGTCGAGCGGCCTCCGTCTCTGGAACTTCGCCAGCGTCCTCAAGGAAAGGACGAACGAGTCGGGAAGCATCTGTCGCAAGGCAACCTAGCGTCGTAGAGATGACAGCCTCCGAGCCGGAGCAAGAACCAGCTCCTGTCGCTCCCGCTCCTCGTCGTCCGGTGAGCAGGCGAAGGGATGGGTACACCAGCCCGCCGGCGCCTACTCCGGCTCGCAAAGGGATCTTCGCGGCCTCTTCTACCCCGTGGCAGAAACCGTTCGAAGACGCCATCGGCCCTGACACTCGCTTGGTAGATGAGACAGAACTTCCAGCGAAAACGGAGGACAAGCTTCGCGACCGCATGGATCGTGTCAATACCATAGCGGATGCTCTACGCAGCGAACCCCCTCGTCTTTCGCGATTCGCAGAAGGCGTCACAGGCCGCGATGTGCGCGACACTCCTCCAGCTCTACATTCAGCCGGCATCAACAGGAGCGCTTCTGCACGCGCACACCGATCTAGACCCGCGACGGGACGACCTTCGTCAGCTCCTCCAGCCACCAGACAGTCATCCTCCCGCACTCCTGGAGGTCAAGGGCCTCCCCGAGTCCCTCCTGATCACGCTCCGGACCCTGGTGATCCAGATGACGATAGCGAGGACGAACGCAGAGGACGCGGCAATGCAGGAGGTCGGCGAAGGGAATCTCGCTCCCCGAGCGAGCCTCCTCCTCCTCCGCGTCGCCCTCACCCTGTAGCTCGGGTACTCGACATTGACCCAGACGATCCGTTCTTCCCTGGAGACGGTGAGCCTGACCCGGATCCCCCGGATCCCGGTGGCGGTTATGGAGTACGTTACGTGGAGCGAGAGCC
>KV426187.1:25957-68101 GCA_001632375.1 Exidia glandulosa HHB12029 | reverse complement strand
TTGCAAGTTATAGTAGTACTCTCTATCCAGCTTCCCCTCCTCCGCGCGGATCTTGCCCGGCGCGCTCCAGTCATTCTTCGTACTCCCATTCTTGACAAACTCGCCCACGCGCGACAGTTGAGCGTCGATCGCGTCGAGCTTGCGACCAGCGCGCTGGACCCAGGGATCGAGTTTCGCGAGCATATAGTCCTCTGGCGTCGGCTTCTGCTCGCGCGTGCGACCAGGAGCGCGCCACCACCACGCGTGAACGGCGTCATGGTACTCTGTGCGCGCTACTTTGAACGCCGCCACGAGTTCCGGGGGTGCACGGAGGATTTCGTAGGTCTGCTTCCGCGGGACATGCCGGGCGGCGGGTGTGGTCGCGGCTGCGGGTGGTTGCGCCGCCTCTCCAACCGTCGGATCTTTCTTTCCTCGACCTGATCTCCTCGGAGGTGGTTGACTAGGATATGTAGAGTCTATTCCGTGAAATGAGCATCAACTGAGTCACTATTGACATCCGAAAACTCACCTTTGTGTCCCCCGTGCATGGGGCTCGAGTTGGACACTTCCGGGAAGAGAGACGGTTCAGCACGGTCAGAGAGCACCACATGCGGCCCGTAAGAGCCTAATTTATGAACTATGAGTTAATCTATATGCTGTGACTGCAAGAATGCCTACCATCACCAGTGACGAGCGAGGCAGACCCCTTCGTGAGGCGGGGGAGTGGTGCAGAGGGGGACATGGTAGGTTTAACTGAACCTGGGGTAGCAATAGCTTGCATCCTAATGCTCTGTCTGAGGAAGTGTACGCGTCAGGTAGGGGTCAGAGGCAGAGAGGGAGTTGACGACTGTTTACTCCCCTCGGCGGAAATGTCCGCAACATCTGCTTTGACTGACGCGTTTTCGAGACATTGCAACCATATTTACTACCTGTATCTTTGATCCTCCTGTGTAAGCGGTTGCGCTCACCTGACAGACACATCCGGACCAGAACGGACACACACGGTCAGCCCATTGTCGCGCGTCGTATCGCGACTGCAATACGCTTATCGCATGCCATCACCTCTCCCAGGCAGCCATTAGAGTACATTAATGTGCTATGGGCGTGTCAGACGAGGTGCCCCTCCGTTTTCGGGACAAGCGGCGAGTTGCTGCAGCCGCTGCAGTCATGACGATATATGTTCTCCTCCGCCCAGAGGAGAGCAATATGAACAATGTCTGTGCTACTTTGAGCATATCTTGCAGGTGATTGAACCCTTTCTCACGATTAACTCGGATAATTTTCTTACGGAGGCATTCTCAGCCTTGACCACGTTTACTGGAGGCTGTGCATGTCCGGACATACTGCACCCGAGATCCGAGATGACATCCGCCAGCGAATCAAATATTGGTATGAGGCACAACGCAGTCGCAACCCCATTGCAGAGCTACAAGTGTGGTACCATTGACGCTTTTGACTCTTCTTACCCCACGGTGGTGTCGAACAACCGCAAATTCACTTTCTGTCTGCGGTCTCCGATGTATCTCGAGCGAGCCATGCTTACACACTCTAGTCCCGGGTAATTTGCGTGTTGTGTCTTCAAAGAAAACGACAACAGGTACAGTCTAATAAGGTGATAATGGTGTCTAGTCAAGCGTCCGAGCCTGAGTCTCGCTTGCCGCTTTACCTCGTAACGAGCGTCGTGCAGACCCTTCTCTCGTCCGCACGCCATCGGTATGCTCTGGCGATTGATCCCTGCTCCGCGCTTTCGGGTGCCCACCAGATTCTGCAGAACGCGCGCTTGTGACATCGTCGGTGCCGATCTCTGCAGAGCGCCGACCGTCTTGTCCATCGACCAGCTTCCTCCTCTTTGATGGTCGCTCGTAAGGGATCGTACCGTTCTCCTCGGCTTGACGAGCATAGAACTCTTTGTCGAGCTGTCTCTCTTCGACACGGATCTGCCGTTGCACCGTGCGGTCGTTCTTCAAAGTGCTGATGCGGACCAAGCTTCCCGCCCGACTAAGCTCAGCATCGAGAGCATCGAGCACTCTTCCGGCTTCTTGAACTTTTGGATCGCGTTTGACGCGTTCCCAGTCGTCGTCGGTTGGTGTTTCGCCCTTTCGTCGCGGTTTTCGATGCCACCACGCGAATATCGCTTCGTGGTACTTCGCCCGCGCGTCCTTGAACGCACTCACGAGTTCGGGAGGCGCATGCAAAATCTCGTATGTGACTTCTCGTGCGGCGCGACGTGCACGTGCCCCTTGTGCGGGTGCGGACGTCTCGTTGGGTTGAGTTTCGTGGCCAGCTGGATGCGAAGGAGCCTCGTCCTCGTTCTGATCTGTAGAACCTCCCTCCTGCTCCGCTAACAATAGATTAAGCAAGCGTTGAGGAAAAGGTAGGATTAAACTCACGTGTTACATGCGTGCGAGCCTCTTCCGTGAAAGAATGCTCTCTTGTGCCTGTAGCTACGGGCCGCGAAGTAGACGGTCCCTGAAACTTCTGATTCGAAGAGACTGAGATATCATTATCTTGCTCGCGTGAGCTCATCTTCGAGGTAACGGCTAAAGCGAGCTCACCGGAGACGGTCAAAGGCGAAGCTCGGGCACTCGTGGCAGCAGACTCAGCAAAGAGAGGCGTCATCTCTCTAGAGGGTTTCATGGTCGACTGCGAGCTGTATGAGGTGTGTGCACAAAGAAGCAAGCACTACAGTTCGGTCGCACCTTTCTTATGATGGAATGGAGGTCGAGAGTGATGTGTGCGTTTGTTTGGTCCACAGGCGATCTTCTTCTGCTTCCACGTACCACCGCAGAATTCCGGCATGTAACAGCCACAGCGCTTAAGGCAGCCGTGTTCCCAGTTACAGTGTTATTTCACTTAAGTGCCTACGGCTGCTTACTCTGTCCGTGGCTCGCGGTGCGCGTACGAGTCGGGTGTCGTGAAGAAACCCGCCTGTCCCGCTGCAATTCCTTAGACTACCTCAACCTCGAGTTGAAGAGCATACGAATCGCGGAACAGCAAGCCATGCTAGCCTACGTATGTCTTCCGCTCATCATCAAAGAGCGAAGTGCCAGAGTCGGGAATGGACAAGAGCTGGGATAGTCGCACCGCCCGTGAGTCAATAACTTCCATTGCGTACAACCCTTAACCCACGACTGTGAACCACGCAGATAATTTCAAACAGCTGATGGATGACTCGATGTGACGATACAGGATTGAATTATCGGACCATGGTCTTTGGAAGCCTCACGAACTCCGTCTGACCACGCACTCGGCTTCCGCATATCAACAATTTCATTTCCCACGTTCTACATCAAACGGGGAAATGGCAACCGCGCAACAAATTTTTCCATTGTTCTAAGCGCGCGGGAGACATATATAAAGAGCCGTCCACTGGCAGATCAAATCCCCCACCAGTACTAGTGCTCTCCCGGGCCTCCTCCACACACGCGCTGCCTTTGCTCCCGCTTCCGCATCGCTTTCACCACACAACACCTCATCATTGCTATTATGGCGTCCACGAACACAAACGATCTCCACGTCTCTCAGCCGAGCAGCAAGGAGTCGAGCACCAAATCCGCTCGCACCGTGACGCTCGCCGATGGGACCAACACACAACGCTCCCCACCACGCTGGCACGTCTCGCACTCGACAAAGAGCAAGCCTAAGGGCGAGAAGGGAGTGATCATCGCGTCGCGCCTCTTGTACGATGGGCCGACGGTCACGCATCATACCCGCCTCGACGTCCAGCACGTCGGTACCTCGACCCTCGAGAACACCGCGGCTGGAGCTCAGGAGAAGAGCGCTGCTGACGCCATGAAGATTGTCGAGGCCGAGCTTGCGTACATCGAGGGCAAGGCGCGGGATGGCGGCGACCGACCATCGATGTTTCCCTCACTCATGGAACTTTTGGCATCCTTGGCAGAAGCAGAGAACTGATCACAATTATATGCCGTATATGCTGTATCTTGCTCGCTTGTATGCCTCTTGATTGTATCTTGTATGCCTGTCTCCATGCTCACCCGTAATTTCAGCCCTTGAGACGTTTGCTTCGCCCGATAGCATATCACGGGAGCGTGTGATCGCTCTGTATCGCGATGCTGCAAAGGCTGTAGAGCACGAGCTCGCGTACATCGAAGGCAAGGCACGCGATGATGGAGCAAGTCTTCGACCTTTTCGTTCCTCATAGAACTTTTGGACGAACTATGTAGATCGGCGACACTTCGCCACGCTTGCGTCTGCCACGTGACCTCGATTGCAGTTGTAGTTCTGCTGCTCAACCTTCGCTGTATAGATCAATAGTTGTGCGCACAAAGACCCCATTCATTCGACCCGAAAGACTAGATAGAGACTACAACAGGAGACACGCTCAAACATACATGGGCACATCATCCTTGTCCTCAAACTGCGTGAGCGCCGAATCCATGAAGGTGGTGTAGTCGAACGAGCTCGAGTCCGAGTCGAAGCCAGAATAACCGGTGGGGGAGGCCGACTGTGTGGACGTGGCGGTACGCGAGGCCGTGAGAGCGAGCGAGGCAAGGCTGGTGGCGGAGAGGAACTGGTCACGCTTCGCGAGAACTTCGTCGGACTCGGTCTCATCGTCCTCGGGCATGGAGACGGCAGCGAGGGAGTCGGTCATGAGCTGGTCGGCACTGAGAGCGCCGTAGCTGCTCCCCTCGCGCGAGTAGCCAGTGGGAGATGCGGACTCGGACGTCGTGTCGGCGCGGGTCGCGGTGACGTGCATCGAGACAAGCTGGGACGATACGAAGCCAAGGTTGCGGCGGGACATGGCTGCGGTCGCGGAGGCGGACGCGGAGGCAGTCACAGAGACGGAGAGGGTGGCCGCGGCAGAGTCGGTGGACGAAGGCGCGTCATCCTCGCAGTCGCAGTGTTCTACGTCTTTCAAGATGTCGGCCGTGTTCTTGTCGCCGCCGTCGTTGTTGTTGGGAAGCGCAGCCTTGACTTTAGCGAGGGAGCCGTCGAAGGGACCAGAGGTCGCAGTGGAGTCGCCGCCGCCATTCGCAAGCTTGGCCTTGACTTTCGCGAGGACGTCGTTGACGGCGTGCGTGGGCGTGGGAATGCTGCTGCTGCCGGTGCCGGTGCTGGTCGACGTGAGCTTGCCGAGCGCGAGTTTGAGGAGAGGGTTGAAGCCGTTGTCATCGACGCCGTCGCCGGCTTGCGTGGGCGTCGGGCTGCTGCTGCTGCCGGTGCCGGTCGACGTGATCTTGCCGAGCGCGAGCTTGAGGAGAGGGTTGAGGCGGTTGCCATCCTCGCCCGTCATCGCGGAACGGCAGAGGTCGGCGGGCGCGAAGTACTGGGGGCTGTCGCAGGCGGCGTCCGTCTGGCCGTAGGCCTTGAGCTTGTCGCACGTGGAGCGGAGAGCGGAGGCCTTGACGAAGACGTTCTGGAGAAAAAGGAGTCAGGAGTCAGGGGTAGGTTCGACGAGGACGACGATGAGCACGTACGGAGGTGGAGTCATCAGATGCAGTCGTGTGGGCGTCGTTCATGAGGGTCTGCGAGGCGTGAGACAGAATCAAAGGCGGGGCGGACGAGATATGGACGCACAGGGAGCGCGAGTGCGCGGGAGACGAGAGCGAGGGCGAGGAAGGAGCGCATGCCGAGCATATTGTATGGAGAGGATGGTAAAGACAAATGAAGGTGGGTGCTGCGACGAGGGCGGGCGCTGAGGACGAGGAGGGAAGATGAGAGTAGGATGTCAAGAGACGATGGCGGACTTCAGACACCCACTTCCGCCTTTTATCCCCTCCAGCCGCAATTTATTACGTCAGCACTCAAAGGGGCAGGTCCATCTCCCGATTTAGACACACACCCCTGTTTTTCTGCTGCGCGCCTCGTCGTGTCGCGTCGCGTCTCCAAGACATGGGTGCAATCGTTGTGGTCGTACTCGAGATGAGTTATAGGGGTAGAGTTCTCTGAGAACGTTCTGGAGGGTGCAACGAGCGTCATATAGGCATGTAGAGGTGCAAATGCGCGCTTTGCACACCCAGTCGTATGCAGCAGCATCGCAGCCGTCACTGATAGATGGACACCGCGCCCGCGACGGTCCCTGTTGTCGCCCGCGGAAGAATGCAAGGGATCGGCGTTTTCGCCGGTCATACGAGCATCATAGCCGAACGATGTCTCGTTGCTCAGAAAGGGTATTCAGGCAGCCACAGATTCTGGAGAGCGAGATAGGAGGGCTAGAGGCCGTCAGGGTCGAACGAAGTATAGGAGCGAGATTTCCAGCTGTTCTGTCACACACGAGTAAGTTCGCTCATCGTGCAGGCCGTGCAGGACTAGTCCAGTCACTCGATTGAACGTGAGTATGATTCCGAAATTGTCCGAGAGCGTGCACCAGCGTTCGCGGCAGAAATGCGGGGCAAGGCGCCTGGTCAAGTCAACGTGGTGGCCGTCGAGGATCAAGAAGAGGTCGCCTGTCGGGCCGTTGCCGACGCGCGTTGGCTGTCGACCACGACAATGACAGCACCATTGCCATCGTCACGCATCATCGACGGCCACCAAGGGCTGGCGAACTAGAACCGATTATGGCTCAGGGCTGGCTCTGTCTTTACACGTTACCTCCTGCATCGCCGACAGTTGGTAGGGAGCGTACAAGTCGCGATCGCGTACTTGACAATGGTCGACTGCCTTCGCTGCCTCACTTTGCACTCGTCGCCTAGAGACTTCTCGCTCATCAGTCGTGAAACGTACATCGCCGCCTTCCGTGTATCGCGGCTTTTGTGACCATGACCTGTCCGTCTTCGAGCTCTGCGAGCACGACGAGGTATAGCATCTGGCCACACTTCATCCGACACCCTAGCGACCAATGAACGCCCTTCATAGACACTCGAGCCGTGACACATCCTTGCAGAGTCGTGGGTCACGACTCATGGATGCCTTGACTTCGCATCATCTCGGCCGTATGAGCGATATCCTCTACCTGTTACCGTGCATCCCATGGTCAGAGAAAGCGTTGTACCTCCGTGACGATCCAGTGACGGCGCATCGTACAATCGAGTGTCTCCCCGTTCCCGTGCTGCAACTTGACCGGGACGAACTCAGAGGGTCGCCTCCTGAAATTCGAACTTCTGCTCAAGGCGCGACGCCGCATGAAGAGCAACGACTTGTCTACTGCCTCCTGTGCGATTCTGAAACCTGGTTTCGACTCCATCGTGTTCTGTCAGCGGTGTCAGAGGTCGTTACGCGCTCCAGACAATTACTCACCCAGCGTCGACGCTACATCGCTCAGCGCTTGCTACGAAGGTCGCAGGGTACTGCGCAATGGCTTACTCATCGTCTCGACTGGTCTACACGACGCGAAACTGTAGGCGTCGGGTTATTGTAATTCGGAGCTCAATCGGTCATCGTAACGGTTTCTATGCCTCTCTTCGGGCGAGAATCAACATCTAAAGAGGTGACATTCCCTGTAATCACGCGGATGCGGAGGTGTGCTGCTTATGGATCTAATCTATTTCCACATCGGGCTCGTCTCAATCAGCATGCCTTGCTCAGCTTCAACCACGGCCGTTCACCGCATAGAGCTTCCCGGGAGCCGTATAAAATGGCGGGCGCGTCTTAAGGTCCACGTTATCCCAGCTCTTACTTACCCTCTCGATGTCTCTTGTAGCCTTGATTCTCGGCGCCGGCGCGAACGTCGGCAAGGGCGTCGCGCAGCAGCTCAAGTCGCAAGGTTACACGGTTGTCGTCGGCTCCCGTTCTGCGACAAAGGTCGACGGCACAAGTCATGCTGTTAAGCTAGACGTGACCCAGCCCGAGACGATCAAGGCTGCTTTCGCCGAAACCGAGAAGTTCGCAGGCCCACCGAATGTCGTCGCCTTCAACAGTGCGTAATATTTCTCTCCCCCCTAGAGTCGTCTGGTTGTGCAGTTTCTGACGAAGACTGTATCCAGCATCTTCTCTCACCCCACCGCCGGGTGACGCGGTGTCCGTGCCGCTCGAGGCCTTCAGCCGGGACGTCTCATTCGGTACGACTGGCCTCTACGCCGCAGTATAGGAAGCAGTGGCCGCATTTCGCAAGGCGCCAAATCATGCACCCAAGGCATTCATTTATACCGGCAATAGTGCGTCATCTCAGATTCCCCAGACGTTACCGACTCACGCACTGCAGTCCTCCCTTTCGTACCCGCCAACAAACACTTCTGGCTCACCAGTGGAGTGCTGAAGGTGGCAGCAGCCTACTAGATGCAGCTCTTCGGCAACTCGTTCAAGGATGAGAACTTCAGGTTCGCTCGATGATCGCGCACTGTGCGAAATGTCTTATGCTGACGCGCGTTCAGGTTCTACTTCGCCTCGCAGATCAGCCGTATCGGCGGCCCCGTCACGATGGCGCAGCTCAGCGGGCACGCACACGGTGTCGCCTATTGGAACCTCATTCAACGCAAGGAGCAGGGCGATTGGGATCTCCGGTTCGTAGCAGAGTTGATGTTGTGCAAATACTTCACTCGGACTGACGTTCTTTATAGCTTTTACGAGGATGGCTCGGAGGGCCCGCACGAGCCCGTTCATCTAGTGTTTCAGCCTTAAGCTTGATTAGCGAACGAAGCGAAGTAAATAGTGTGTTGTTGGACGTGAAGAGAATCCAGCATTCAGATAGTATGTGTGATAGAGTTGTACACTGTCGATTTAATTGGCGTAAAGCGGCCCGAATTCGCAGCGCCCAGATGCATCGCGCGTCCAGCCTTAAGTTTTGTAGAGGCAACAGTCTCTTATGCAGACCAGCGCACTTGCTCCGCGCGTACTTCCAGAGTTCTCGTTGTCTCTACTTCTGCATTTCTATGCAATGGTACTAAGAACAACGGCAAAAACGTGGAGGGAGGTGGATGGACTCTCAAGCTTTCACGTCTTACTTTCCCTACCTTTGTTTCTTACTTTCCTTACCTTTGTTTCTTACTTTGCTTACCTCGTCTCAACTTACTCTTACGTCTCTTACGGAAGGGTAGGTGGGGACTGAGGGAGGGGTTAACTTTCCCGTAGGAGCGACTCGGATGCATCCGTCAGTCCTAGGACGTATCGGACCTATTCAGCCCTCCTTTTCGGAGAGGATCTGAACCCACGAGGAGTGGGACGGGGAGCCCAGCCCGCAGCACTTCAGTTTTCACCGTTGTGCCACGGCGCCCCTAGAGTGTTGACTGCGACGCGCAGTCATGATCGTTGGATCGTCGGCTCGGATAACTACACTCCAGGCCCAAAACGCGCCTCATGGTATGCATATTCTATGTACTGAGATTTGTTTAATTCATGTCCAAGCCACTGTAGGTAACGTGCGTGTGAAGAGTTGGCCGAAGAGTTTATGCTAGCTTACATGCTCGCCTTGCTGCGAGTCTACAGCTGAGCTGTTGCAGACAGCCTTGTGAGAGCTCCAATCCCTGCAGAATACCTTCAGTCACACGAAGAGAGCAGGCGCGAGTGTATCGCACAGTTTCTGACACACCTTCGAGCAGCAACGTGGGTCGTGGCAGCGCCCGCTAGGGAGGTCAATATGCGTCCAAAGCGTGTAGACCAATGTGGAATCTATTAAAGAACGCAGGCGTAGGGTGGGGCTGGTAGAAGGTCGACGTTACGAACGACTGCTCGCCTGGTCAGACGTTCTGTTGCCGTCGAGGAGGGTCGAGGACCAAGAACGGTCAGGCCGGTGCCGACACGGCGTTTGAACACCACAGGGCTGGCCAGCTCCGCCGTCCTTGTCTGCCGGAAAGAGCATCTAATCGCCGCCGTGAATCGCCGTTCAACGACGCGTTCACTCCGACTCGGATCTCTCCTCACCCATTCGACTTGCCACATCATCAGCGACCTCAATCTACTCAGTTCACTGGAACTCTGCGTGTAAGAAACATCGCGCAAGCTACGCTAGGCAGCGTTCTTTAAACTCTATCACGATGACCGGTCGGATGCCAGCGCGCCTGCCGCTCACTCGTGGTCCGAAGCAACAGACCTACGACGTGCCAGACATTGGACCTGTGACTACGCATTCTGGAGATGACGTCGATGCCGTCCTCGAACGCATGAGGGCGCAATTTGGCAAGAAGTTCGACGACATCGCCGGAAAATACGGCTACGTCGAGTTCGTGCGAGACGGTGTGGGTCGTTTAGTGAGTCTCCATATGCATATCTGACGAGTGCGGTGTTTCTAGGATGATATCGTCGACGTGAAGCCACCCGGCGAGTTCATGTCGAAGATATCTGAAGCAGAGGTGCGCCAGTACGCGCAATCCTCGACGTTCCCGTAACTAATGCGTAGTCTCATGCAGGTCCAACGTCATCTCTCTGGGAACTTTAGTACGTAGTGCCTCTTCAGTTTTAATGGGACCCCCTGATATTCCGCCTAGATGGTCCCAGTCTAGCGAAGGACGCAGGGTACGCGGTTTCGCCAACCGCTCTGAAGCGTCTTGCGCAAGCAAGGATGGTGCAGTTGGCCATGGCAGTGCATCAACTCCGTCACGAGCCCACGATCGTCCGGCAGTTGGCTGAAGCTGGCGTGCTGAGTCGTCCACATCTACTTACGCCGTCTGACGTCGCGGCCGGGAAGACGTTGCAGAATCTGCTATCGCGTCCCGCTGCCGTCGCGTTCGCACTGCGTGAAGAGATGCACTTCCAGCTGGCGCGGCTTGGTAACTGGGCGCACATTGCTGCATATCTCGAAGATGCAGCGGATATGGAGCGACGGCGATTTGAGGTCGGCATTGACGACGACAGCTACCAGATTGGATACCTGAACGTGATGAACGTCGTCGCTGCATTTGTGGAAGACGACATGCTCGTGACTGCAATGAACCTCTGCTCGGACCTAGTCCGGCAGACCAAGTTGGCTCAATACTATCCAGGGGTACGTGCTGTTCTTGCCTCGGAATGGTCATGGCTGATGGACGGGGCATGTCTAGGGGCCACAGTCTAAGTACCTCGATAGGAGCAGCTCCGTCATGAAGGACCGAGGCTTGGACGGGCACTTCGTGAAGTTCTTATCCTGGGAATTCTTCGACGACATTCCAAAGGCGAAGTTTACCAAGGAGATCAAAGAGGAGCCCAAGACGTGGGATGCTTTGATCCATCTCCTGACGTACTTTCCGCGCGCGACGGAAGAAGAAAAAGCTCAGTATCCACACGACGTTATGATCAAGATGTACGAGTTGCTGGCGAGCAAGGTATGCTTCACGACCCACCCACCAGTTATTGGGTTCGGCACTGACGAGACGTGGGCCAGGACTTCCTCGACATGCTGCACTCTCGATCCGTGGGCTTCGTCATGGGCGGTCATCGCCGCGATGAATACAAGGAGTCTCTCGTTTTCGCTTGGAAGATCATGGAGCGCGCATCACTGGAGAAGCACATCAAGAACATCGACTCCCTCGACCGCCAATCGACTCTCGACAAGATATGGAAGGATCTCGACACTACCTCCATGAAGATGGCCAAGGGCAAGCGTATCGAGCAGGTTCTTGGTCTTGCAGAGCTGAAACCGATGTGGCATGCTGGAGGATTCGCCGCCGCGGGTTACAGACCGAACGCCGACAACGACTCGGATGACTCGGACGAGGAGGCTGTTGCAGCTGCCGAACCCACACCGCGCAAGAGGAGGGAACGTCCGCCGCGGTCCACTGCACAGCCCGAGCCCGAGCCTGCGGTGGTAAAGCCCTTCTGGGTCGGTGCAGCGAACTTGCTCCCCGCAGACGTTACTTTAGAAAACGCGCCCGCTGCCGCCTCTCGTGGCCCGACCAACGCGACAGCTACCAATAACCTGAAGCAGAACATGCCCTCTTCAGGCTCCAAGAACCAGACAGAGCGTTCGGCGCCAAGCGCAGTCACTACGCCGTCGCTGCCGCTCTTCCGTGTGCCCGCGCGTGTCATGGCTGTTTCGGATCGCCTCTTCTCCCGCGGCTCGGAGAAAGGACAGTTGAAATTTGCCGACGTGGAGAAGGTGCGTGTCGTCCCTGGAGCCTGAATCATCTAATCTTGACGCGCCGATCGTCACAGGCTCTGACGTCCGTTGGCTTCACGAAAGAGGCTCGCTATGGCTCTGTAGTCCGTTTCACACCCCCAGGTACAAGTGCAAGCGATTTGTGTTGTCGTGTATACTTTGCTCACCGTATTTTCAGATCCTCAAGGGATTCCGTTTATTTGCCACAAGTGAGCACGCGTGCCATTGCTTCAGTCGTGCGCGCCGCGCGCAATTGAGAAAGCTGATATCGTTCACAGGCCACATGGGACCGATCCAGTAGTCTCACCGGTCCTACAGCGCAACATCGCGGGGCATCTCAACGCGCTGTATGGATGGACGAAGGACTGGTTCGGAGTCAAGACTCCTATACCACGACTAGAGTGACACAAGCGCAGAGTATCAGTGTGATGTTCGCGGCCAACATATAATCGAAACATGTATCAGGTATCACGACCGAAGCTCTTCCTCCGACTTCAACCCCACCATGTGTTACGTGCACACTGTGCCGGAGAAGCATCTGAAGGACGAGACGAACGTACTCGTACTGGCATTCTAAACACTGCGTCAATCCGGGACTAGTAGCGATGCGTTGAGGCAGAACATACAGTACACTGAGCCGCCTGACCAACGAAATTGAACTGCTGGCCGATGCAGCTATTTTCGGAGAAGAACGCCACGCAATGAGGAGCGCCGGTAGGATCAGCCTGGCGGATATTGTCAACGTCTGTCGCAGGTAAAGGATTATGGATCCATACGATGAAGGACTGGCGACCGCTGAAAGGAATGCATGTGGCGTCACATGAGACGACGCCTCCCACAGCACCGTTGCAGGCGTTTCCGCTGAAGGCAACGAATCCACGTGCAGGACTCGCGAAGATAATAGCCGTACTCCCGAAAGAGTGGGATAAACGCATCAGAAATATGAGGGGATACCGAGCGTGCACACACAATCGTACATGAAGCCGAACTCTCGTATATGTACCTCCTGTAGGTAAAGGCGGCAGCGTTAACTAACTAGGATCAGGAGTGACTCAAGTTGAAAGTGGCGGAATCTTTCATAGATGGTCTTCTACCGATGCTCCGGGGCGGCTCTATGCTTGATATGGGGAGACATAGATCTCTAGCACAACTCTAGACCATGGTCATCGGCTTCGGGAGATTTGGGTCCAATTAATCGAGATCTACCTACTTCTGTTAGTCCTATACTGAGGTAATTTGGGTGGTAGGGAGGCGACTTTTAGCCGCCTAGGCCTTCCGTAGCTCCCATGCGCGATGTGTACAGCCAACAATACTGACCTCATTAATGCGGAGAAGGCTGCTGTTGCCATGACCCTTACGTTGAATTCAAGGGATCCCTCCCAGCGCACACTCGGTGCGCCGCCACAGAAAGAAAGTTAAGACCGCAGAGCACCTTGACATATATCGATGGAAGTCGAGCGAATAGCTCTCCGATCCAAGCTAGACCGAATTGACCGAGTCAGATATTATACATATCGTCAAGAGGCACTGATACAAGGACGACGCACTTCGTTTGGCCGGAGCGCCTGCAAAGGAGCAATGCGTGTGGGCTGCCCCTAGTAAAGGTGGGTTGCACATCTTGCCTCAAGCCAACCCGTCATGTTCTTGGATAGTAACGATGAGTCCGAAATGTACAGGTCTCAGAAGCTGAGCGGTCCACGGAACTTGCCCACAATATCAGAGAAACTGAACAACGTCAGGAGCTTGTCCTGGCCAGTCTGCACCAAAGCATTCGTAGCGTTCGCCTCGATGACCTGGACCCCGAAAGTCTGCAGCGCCGTCTTCATGCTGCCTGATCCAGCTGCGACGATGCCGATGGTGGTAGGCGAGGATAGGAGCGGAGGCAGATCGGCCTTCGAGTCGCCAATGAATACGACTTCGCCCTTGACGACAGGCGCTCCTCGCTTGACGAGCTTGCTGATGAGAGCGACTTTGTCTCCACCAGTGAACAAGCTCGCCGAGCGATCGAGTGGGTTGGGAGGCCGGACGAGCGTTGGCGGGAGTATCTCGCTGCAGTAGATAGGAATAAGTTCCGCGAGCGCCTTGTCCCCGATCGTATGCGCGTTGACGCGGAGGACGAGGCGGATCCATGACGGCGACCAGTTGAGAGAGACGACCGCAGGCTGTATACCTTGTGTCAACGCGAAGCCGAGGAGGTCGAAGAAGCCGTCACGGAGCTGCACGTTCTTTGCGGCGGCGATGAGGTTGGCAAATTGAGTCTGCCCGAAGACGTGCGAGTTGGATACACGGTCGAACGAGTCGGACTCGATTTTGCGCTCATCGAGGGAGGTCTGGAACTGAAGTTCGCGCGACAGGGTGGTGCGCGAACCAAAAGAGGTTGAGAAGGCGTCGTACGCGTCGTTGTACGTGTCCGAGAAGAGGCTGAATGCAACGTTGTTGGCTAGATATGGGCGACTGGGACGAGCGGGCGCACCTCCATGGAGGGAAAGTGCTATTATCCTTTACAGACGCGTAAGCCGCGTCCGCGAGAGTCTCGAAGGCCTCAGAGACGGCGATCGTGCCGTCAAAGTCTATGAAGATGTGACCGACGCGCGGTAAAGCAGAATTTTTCGCGTCGAGCGGCCTGGCGCCAAGGAGTGAAGGCGCGAAGAGAAAGACAAGAGCTGTACCGGCGACGCGCATGGTGCACAGGCTGCCACTGGAAGCAACCTCGCGGCCGTAAAGAAAGAGGACAACTCGGGACTCCTCCCGAGTCGCAGCATGGGTTGTGCAGGGACCATCTGTCAGTGATTAGATAACCTCTGTACCCGATTTATGGTCACACGATCAGCGGATGCGCTCATTCGCGGTGCCTCCCACATCTGCGTCCATGCCAGGCTCTGGTAGCTTCCAACCAAGGTATTTGAGCTCTCAGCTGCGCCTGCACAGTCGCAATAGTATGAATCAGAGTGATGTACGGCAGCAATCCAGATCAGTCGGATTAGATGCGACTTATCCCCGAAGGTGAGTCGAATTTCCGCCTTGAGCGCCGTTGTAAGAAGGGTATATGCAGCCCAGCTATTGCTGAAGTATGAGATTTTCTCGACAAGTTCGTTACAGAGGAGAATCTGGAGGAACGTCTAGGATCTGACCTCTCTAATGATATAATACTGTAGTTTGTGATTAACTCGTGTAACCTACCTAGTAGCCCGCGACAGTACGTCCAAGCTCATTAAAGAATTCATGAGATAGGGTCTCCATTGAGCGATTGGTTGTGTGGTCGGCCGATCTGTGAGATCATCTCATTCGACATGCTAGCGCTGACTGTTAGGAGACTACAGGCTCGATCTACTCTGCACGTCGATAGGAAAGAGAGGCTCCAACCCACTTGTCTCACACATTCACATCACACCCCTGGCTACAGTGTGCTTTAGGACAAAATTGACGTACAATCTTCTCATCTGAACCACTGCGTGTCAATGGACTTGAGATACAGTGACGGAGGATCCGGAGTGAGGCCTAGCCTTCAGAGAATGGGGAGGGATAAATCCCGTTGACTGCGACGTTGTGAGAAATGTACATTTGTAGCGAGGCAATAGGGGCTAAGTCCGTCAGAGTCAACGAGCGGACCGATTGCCGGAGCCTTCCGTTCACTCTTGACCGCGAACAAGTCCCAGCTTACCCGGACCACTGGTCGCGCTCGCTCGCCGTCTGCGCCAAACGCCTGGTCAGGAATTTAATCCCACGTCTTGGTCCCAGGAGCTGATCTGGCGTCGATTTGCTGCTATCAGACTGAGACAGAGCGCCGTAGGCGTCATCGTCTGCGCCCGCAACCATGGACGAGCTCCTGGACCACTGCATGCGCGAGATCTCGTTCGACGGAGACCTAGGTGCGCGTCTCGTCGCGCGTCTTAACACGCACCACACAGAGCGCGTTTGCCTTGGTTCGACTCTTGCTCACGTCTGTCGTCTTTTTTCCGCAGGATGCGACGTTTCGCGCTTGAACTCCTTCGTATCCGCTTTCTACGCAGAATCGAGCCAGAATCTCGACGATTCCTTCCACAACTACGTCTGGAGCCTCGTCACCGCCCACCCTAATGTGCGCGTGGGCGTGCTGCCGGACGGCGTGACAGGCGAAGTCGCCATCCCCGCGAGACCATCCAAGAAGGGCGGACAGAAGGACGTTGAAGTTCCGCAACTCCAAGTCATAGAAGATGCTGCGTTTACTCCTCTGCCCGACCTTGTCCAGCAATACGGCGATAAGCTTCGTGTAGCTGTCGATGAAGCGACAGCATTCAAAACTCTCACGGGCTCGCATATCCGCGTCAGTACGATGGTTTCCGCATTCCAGACGGCCGCTGACATTGTTGATAGCCTGCAAAGCTCAGCGCCATGGTCTACTCGTGCCTGCAACTGATATCCCGCGGACGAGAGATGGGACTCAGCGTTGCGCAACTGGGCAAGTCGACGGGATACGACCAAAAGACGTGCCACTACATATGCCAGCAACTGCTTACTCTCGACTTGATGTAAGATAGCTTCCCCCGCATATGCCCCTTGCTGACTTGTGGCAGCGTCAAGCTTCCTAAGCCCGGCGTTGGAACAAACTTCGTCGTGCACAAGTACTTCGTCGAACACTCGGCACCCTGGCGACGCCTACGCGCGGAAGAGCAGGACCCTATGCTAGGCGTCATTGCCCATTACAATGGCGCTGTCGGCTCCGACGACGACGACGAGGGCGTTCAGCACAAAATGCCCTTGACGTTCCGCCCCATGAACGAGATGGACTGGAGTAGCGACGCACTCTTCCGTGCCCGCGTCGTGGCGTTGCTCAATGTCCTCCCCGGCAAGCAGATTGATCTCAACAAACTTCTCCCAGCCGTTGTACGTCTTCACGAATTCTGAAACGCCCGTGAGTTCTGACGTTGGTCAAGGGCGTCGAAAGCGACAAACCCATCAAACGCTTCTACGCACCGCGCATTGAGGGCATGATTGATGACGGAATTGTTGAGCGCTACGAGCTTCCTCTCAATACCAAACGCAACACGACGAAGCCCATCATCCGTCTGCTCGCAACGGTGCCTGCACCGTCGGTGATGGAATCTACTACAGTAGAGAACGGCGCCGAGGTTTCCGATGAGTCAGAGCGCGACGAGGTCCGCGACCTGCATCGGGTGCCCGCTGGAGACCAGTCGTTACAGCGGCAGATGGTGTCGCTTCTCGAAGAAGCGGGTGAAAAAGGCTTGACGCTGAATGTGAGTAAACGGCTCCGTAGTGTACCATTGCTCACAGTCTACAGGACTTCATAGCGGCACTCGGCGAGTACGACCGCCGCACCCTCGAGTTGCTCCTGTACCGTCTGGAGAAGTCCAGGCACCCCAAGCACCTCGCGGACCTAGGCGTCGTCATGACCCTCGAGAATTCAGGACGCGAACGCCGTTATAGATACTACACCGTCGGCGTGTATCGCACCATTGCGGCTAAGGAGAACATCGAACTCGAGCTGTCCGACGATGACGACGAGCCGCAGCCGGAGTACCAACCCGTCGACAAGGCCGACTTCTACGTCGACGAAGAAGAGCTGACGACGTACCTAAAGGGATTCAACAGGCCGATCGGACCTGGGCGACCGAAGAAGCAAGGCGCCGCTCCGGCCAAGGACAAGGGCAAGAACCCGTTCGACGCGAATGGGAAACGCATCATCGGCCGCCCGAGGAAGGAGTGGACTGGCGGAGAGAGCAGGAAGCCGAGCACTAACTCGCAAGTGAACCCACTCTGTCCCCCGGAGGCCGGGATGAAGAGGAAGCGCGGACATCTCGAGGACGACGAGGAGGAAGAGGGCCCGCCGAAGAAGAAGCGAGGTCGTCCGGGGAGGAAGAAGAAGGTCACGGAGGAGGACGATGCAGCTGCTGCGGAAGAGGTCGATGAACTTGCTGAAGATGAAGATGAAGAGCCGGTCCAGAAGAGGCGCGGACGTTCAGCCAAGAAGAAGGCCAACGACAAGCCCGCGGCTGACGAGGAAGTCAAGACGCCTAAGGCTGGGAAAGTGGCTGGGAGGAAGCCTAAGGCGAAGGACGGCGGCGCGGATGTGGAGCAGAAGGAGACACCTGCGAAGCCAAGCGATGCTGCAGGGACGGATGTCTCCAACGACGATGCGACTCCTGCCACGAAACCCGCGGCGCGCAAAGCAAAGGAGACACCCAAAGCAGTCCAAGTACCTGCTCCCGAGCTGAGCACGAGCACGTCCCTTCCACCCTCGACAGCCAACGATAGCGGTGCACCTGCACCTCTGGAGCCAGAGCCCATCGTCATATCCGACAACTCGTCCACTGAGCAACAGCAAACTGCGGCCGCGGTGCGTTCGGGAAGCGCTATCATGGACAACTCACTAACATTACATACAGCCCGTCCCTGCGCTCGCCGCGCCCGCTCCAGAAGTCTCCCTCGCCGTGACGGTACGTATATGCTTCATCCGAGGCAAGTCCCTCGAACTTAGACCATCTTAGGCCTCGCCTGCGCTTGCTACGCCCAAGACCGTTGGAACGAAGCGCCAGCGTCCCCAGGACGAGAACGAGAACGACGTGACCCCGAAACCAAAGCGTGCACGCACAAATGACTCGCACTCGAAAGTGCGCAACAAGGTCATGATCTCGCAGATCCGCCGCGAGAACGAGTTCTTCAAACTCGTCGAGAAGAACGGCGCCGTCGTCGCCATGCCCAGGGTGTTCCTACCACAGTATCGCGCACTTCTGGAGGACATGGTCGCGCGCGGCGAGCCTATCAGTGGTGCCGCAGGTGTTGACCCCGATACGCGAACCATGATCAAGACGTGGGACAACTTGACGTCCAAGGGGCGGGTCAAGTCCCTCGGCACCATGGTAGCGAACTCGATGGGCATCCAGATTCCGGCCAAGGTGTACTATCTTCCCAATCTCCCCCAGGCGGGCCTCGATCTCTTTCTCGCTGAACTCAACGCTGGAGCCATCACACCTGCTAATAACGTTCCACCAAAGAAGAAGACCGCTGCCGCCGCCACCGTCGCCGCCGTCGCCGCCCGCCAAAGCCCGTCCGTCAATCTCGGTGGCGAGCATGCTAAACGGAAGCACAAGAGCGGCGCGCTGGTCACTCAGCTCCTAGCGACCGATGGGATCGCTGCACGCTCCGCATTCCTCACGGAGCTGCAGACGATGCGGCAGCTGTTCGGATTCCTCTGCGGGAAGCTGGCGCGCGCCCGAGAACTGCACCTCTACACACTAAGCCAGCTCGTCTCGGACTCGCCGCTCTCTACGCACATCGTCTCCCGCGAAGATCGAATCGTGACGTTTGGATTCTTCTTCCATGAGCTTCCTCTCGGTACCTACTGCTCGCTCATCTCCGTCGTGGGTTACGAGGAGCAGTTGGAGCTCGCCCTGCGTACCGTCGAGGGCATGAACATGCTTGTACAAGATCTGCCGAAAGACCTCGCCGTCTCTCTTCAAGTCGGCAAGGCGCGGTCTAAGGCAAAGATCCTCGAACTTGTCTCTTTTCTCGTGCAGCTCGACCTCGTCATCCCTCTTGTCGCTTCTACTTCCGCCACTCCCGAATTCACCTGCGTCAATCCACAGGGCCATCTGCCGACGCATTACGACCGCTGCGAATCCGCCGAGCTCAAGGGCGCGTCGTTCTTCAAGTTTAACACAGACGCACCCTTGTATCACTTCGCGTCCAAGCAAAGCCCTGCGCCTTTCATTGGCTACACCTCCGTGCTCAGTGCCGACGTCAGTCTCGGTTACTGGCGTCGGCTGAAGGCTCTGTCGCTCAAGAACTCTTTCTTCGAGATCACAGCAGAGACGGCTCCTCCTCCCGCGGTCATGCGAACCACAGACAAGATGCAGAGAGACCTAATGCGTGAGACGTGCTGGGTCGATTACTACGTCATGTCGTGGTACCAGAAGGAGTACCTGCGCAACCAGATGGATCCTCACACTGGCGCGACGCCGTTGGACGACCCCGACCCCAACAAGACCCGCTTCATGCAGCTCTGCTACGTCTCATGCGTGCCCATCAACGTGGCTCAGGCGTTCTATCTACAAGAGGCGGAAGCCTGGAAGCAGGCGAAGACGCGCTATTCTCAAGCGGCTCACGCAGAGATGGTAGCACGAGCAGCTGGAGCAACCCGGAAGCCACAGCGTCGTCTATCTAAGAAGGAAACGCGTCGAGAGGCGGACTGGAAGGCGATAGTGGACAGCGTACCGTCTGTGGCGATGGGCGAGGACCTGACGAAGATGCTTCAGGCTTTGAAGGCTCGGTTCATGGAGACGGCGATGACGAAGAAGGTTCTGGAGAGGGACCTGAGAGTAGCTATCGACGCACTCCAGCAGAATCGCGAGCGAGCGTGGAAACGCGCGCAGCAGCCCGATGGTCACTCGTCAAGCGCGCCTCTTATTCTGCAATCGACCGCAGTTGACGCTACATCCGTCCCCGAGCTTGTCGCCATGGTCAAGACGAAGTCCGAACAGCTTGGGCTAAAAGAGCTGAGAAAGCCCCCGCAGTCGAAAGGGCGCAAGAAGAAGGGGAAGCAAGCTGAAGAGCCGGCAGAGGGTAAGCATGTCTTCTTATGTTTTCCAGGGCGGGCGCTGAATGTTGCAGACGATAACGAAACGGTTGAAGACGATGGTAGGATCCGCAGGAGGAAGTTTGCCTGGAACCCGCAGTTCGATGAGCTGGCTCGAGACCTCGGTACAATCCTTCGCGTACGATGCAGTGGAACGCGCATGGACTGGGGACCAGCACAGGTCGTTTTCCCCGGTCTATCACGCGTCGCCATAAAGAACCGCATCACGCATCTACGTGAAGCACCTGGCGGAGAATCCTACGCAAAACGGCTCGATGAGGCGTGGCGCACGTTTTGGCTGGAACACCGCGGAACCAGCGAGTTACCCGACCCCAATCTCAAAAGCACCAGCGACTTCCCGATTGTCGAGCACATCACCTTCTTGCGCAAATACGTCGACAAGCAAGCATTGTGAGTGTCCGACTCTCCATCTGCGCGTGCGCACATGACGCTGATGTTCTTCGGTGCTCCAGGAAAATCGGCGGCCCTCCCGTTCCTGCCGCAACCGATGTACAACAGAAAGCCACTGTTCACCCTCTCGCGAAGGACGTAGACTTCTTCGCCCGAATGTGGACGCTTGAGGAGAAGCCCCGACCGGCGCACGGCATGAAGGAATCCCTCTTCTCCGGCGTCAGTGAAGAGCAGCGCGAGCGAGATGGATTGAAGGATGCGTTTACGCTCGATGCGATCGCTCCGCCACATCCTGTACAGCTGCCACGCGAGGACATGCCGGAGGTTGTTCAGGCCGCGCTGAAGGCTCGTCTGTTGTTCGGTGAACGAGACGAATACT
This sequence comes from Exidia glandulosa HHB12029, assembly GCA_001632375.1. NCBI lineage: Eukaryota > Fungi > Basidiomycota > Agaricomycetes > Auriculariales > Exidiaceae > Exidia > Exidia glandulosa. The sequence continues at coordinate 46,852 of KV426187.1, read as the reverse complement.
GATACGTGAGACTGCAGATGATGCTTGCTACGCCTGAAGACGCGTTTAACGAGGACATCGGCGCCGACATGCTCGAGCACTTTGGCGACGAAGCTACTAAGAAGGCTGCCGTCGAGCTCCTGGACCGCAACGTACTCGCGCAGACTGTGCACGATGTCAAGAAGCTCCACCCTGGTCGCACACTCAAGATTTCTGATGTGTATGCCGCCCTCCTTTCATCTCTGTATGTCAAAGCCCAAAGCTGACGCCGCTCCATCTCAGACAAAGGAAAGAGTACGGTGGTTGGCCCACCAGTACTCTGTGCTCAGAAGGGGATGCACTCGACACACTCAACCTCTCGGATTGGAGTGAATGGGAAGTCAATGCTACGGATGGAGAAACGGCCGCCCTTCTGCGCATGGTTGCCAACGAAGAAGTCGAGCTCGACATTGAGATTCCTCAGTTTGCGGCAGCGCGGGAGACGCTTGACTGGAACAGCCGTAAAGTCGGTGCGTAATGTATCCAAGCAGAGCTCAGGTCCAGTGACTCACCCTCAATGCGTTGCAGATGACAGCCAGATCGAAGGCGCAGTTTCGTGGCGTCCTACGCTTCAGCGGTCTTCGCACGAGTTGGACCACGACGAGGACAACGTCGATGCCGACATGATCGACGAAATTGACCTCGAGGCGTCAGCTGGGGTGGACCACGGCTTCACCATCACAGGTGCTGCTGCATGCTGCGCGTTGGAGAGCGAAGATGGGCATATCGACTGCGCAGGCTGCATCCAGGCTTCGCTCACGGCCAAGTGGTCTGCTGCGGAGAGCGAGGAGCAGGGCAAGGAGATGATGGCCGTGCTTAAATTTGCGATGCAAGCGGAGTGGAGAGGTGTAACTCGACAGCAGCTACAGGTACGTCGGATCAGCCTGCGATCTCAGCATTCGTCTTGACTAACTTGCCGCGGATAGACGCATCTCTTTGCGTCGTATGGCATCTTGCCGGACCGCATCTGGGAAGCTGTGCGTCGCCTGAGTCGCGCGCCCGTTCCGCTCGTGTTCTGGACCGGCTACGACACTTCGCGTCTTGTCTACTCGGCCGATGCGGCGCGGTGGACGGCGGCGCTGGGCAAAGCACCAGGCGCAGACCGCAATATTGTGGAACGCCGTCTCCCTCGGCGCTGGCTCGACATTCACGGCGATGTGATCAAGGAGCAGTGGACTGCCGGTTTGCGCGCCGTGGCTGGCGTCGTCCACATGCGTCCTGGTATCTCAACCGTGTGTTCTATCATACCATGGTATTGCCAGCGACTGACGTTCATCGCAGATGGACCTACGTTCCAAGCTCTTGTCGTTCCTCGACCGGCAAGAACTGAACGAGATCCTGCAGTTCATGCTCTCCAAGGGCGCTGTCCGCATTGTGTGTCCCGACGACGTCTCCAAGAATCCGTTCGAGGTCGACGTCGCCGACGAAAGAAGGGTGTGTTGGTTTACTGGGAGGAAGATTGCTTGGTATCGTATCGCGGCGCTGCCATGAGTAGAGATTGGGATGTTTGCTGCTTGTTGTGAGGTATCCAGGGTCGTTGTCTTGTAGCGGTAGTTGTCCTCATTCTTATTTTGCTAGGTTATTCTCCGTCTGTTGTCTGTACGTATAGAAGAAGCGTTTGCTGTGCGCCAGGTTGAGGAAGCGGAGTGGGGGCCTACGTATACTGGAGCCTATAAGCTATCAGCAACTCTTCGGCCAACTCTCCACACGAACGTTCCTACAGTGGCTTGGACATCTCAGTAGAATCATTATACCGTGAGCTGCGTTTATGGGTCTGGAGTGTGCTTAGAGGACTGGAGTGTGGTCATCCGAGCCGACGATCCAACGATCATGACTGCGAGGCGCAGTCAACACTCTAGGGGCGCCGTGGCACAACGGTGAAAACTGAAGTGCTGCGGGCTGGGCTCCCCGTCCTGCACACGCGGGTTCAGATCCTTCCCGAAAAGGAGGACTGGATAGGTCCGATACGTCCTGGACCTACGGATGCATCGCTCCTACGCGAAAGTTAACCCCTCCCTCAGTTCCCACCCATACTCCTACCCAGCGGTTACGCCGACGCCGTGTTTGTACATGTGTACACTTGGAACCACGGCCTTCGGCTTAAACCACTGGCATCAATTGTTACTGCAACCGAATACATCCGTTAGGGCCGCGGTTGTAGGAAACCTCCGCGGCGGCTCGCTGCGGATGGCTAATCGCCGGGCGCCTAACAATTGATGCCAGTGGTTAATACCGAAGCCGGGGGCTCATGTGTACACATCGACAAACACCGGAGCGGAGGTATAACCACTGGGTAGGAGTATGGTCCCCACCTACCCTTCCGTAAGAGACGTAAGCGTAAGTCGAGACGAGGTAAGCAAAGTAAGAAACAAAGGTAAGGAAAGTAAGAACTACAAGGTAAGGAAGTAAGACGTGAAAGCTTGAGTGTCCATCCACCTCCGTCCACGTTTTTTCTTTTTTTTCCTTTTCCTTCTTTGATTCTGAGTAACGTCGCATAGAGATACAGCAAGTGCTGAGTAATGATACTGAGGCGCGTTGAACAAGACTTTCTGTCATTGACTCTGAGCGCTGGCTCGGGCGGGTCATCATCAACCTAGGACGGGGCCGTACTGAATGCATGACCGCTGCCACTCTGGATCAATTGCACATATTGTATGCTCACTACGTTTCGAAGCTGCAAGACCGTGGCACTGTGCTCACGGGACGACTTTTGATTCCGTTCGGATATAAACGCGCATGCGTCTGCGGCATCAGACGCGCTTCTTGACTCCGCCCTTCATGATCCCATGCACCATGTCGGTCGTCCGTGCTGCCCGCCGTCTCAGCGCTCGGGGCGCCTGGATGCAGCCAGGACTGTTTCGAGTCCGGAGCGGATGCTGCTCCTAATTTTCTGGCCACAGCCGACCTCCTGAACGACACGTCTTGCCCATGTCCCTCCACGATTCCGAGCTCGAGACCGTACGGTCGCTGATCAAGACCATCGTCGGGCATCCCAGGACGGGAGGACCCGCGTACATGCTAGTAGCTCGAGTGCGCGCTGCGACGCTCATGGCTCGGACAGTTCAGGAGACCAGAGCCCGCGCGACGTCGGCTCGTGCATCGCGCAGGTCATCGAAGGCATCACGCCCTACATCTTCCAGGAGACTGCAGAACATCCGTCTCCGCTCAGCGCGTCTCAGCGCATCTCCGTCCTGGTCACGGTTTTGACCTTGCTCCTCCGCGTCACGACGAGGAGCGCCGAGTACGTCAGCGACCGAGTACCCTGTTGCGCCCGTCTGACTTTTGCGCAGTGACAGCGCTTTGATGATGGCCTTGCACCAAATCTGGCAAGCGTCGTCGGACGTCGTCAACGGCCTCGACGCCTTGTACTCGCCGGCCGCACCGCCTCCTCTCCCGCCTTCGGCACCTCAGCCAACCATGGGCGGTAACTCACACCCAAGTCTTGCGCAGCACTCTGTACACAACACTGTCCACACCGCGGTTTATGCCCAGTCCATACCCAGCTACCCTCCCACCGCGCCGACAAACACCGGTTCACGCCTTCCTCCTGTACCAGCGCGTACCGCATTGATGGCTCCAGAGTCGTCTCGGCGTGGGCCGCAGCGTCGCTCTGGCGGGAGCGTGCACGGTTACCAGCCGTATCCCCTAGCGGCTGTCCGGCTTCGTCCGTCGTTGCCCGCGACGATACATCCCACACCCGTCGAGGCGCACCAGGCGCTTACATCATTCATCCCGCCTCCCGCAACCACGAGCTTGGCGTCAGCGCTTGCCGTCCCGCCCTCAGTCGCTACTACTCCTGCGCAAACCGAAACGACCCACGAACAGCGAGTAGAGGCCGCGTGGCTAAAAATATTCGAGGTCTTTACGGGCGACATAGATTCTCTGCTTCTCGTGTCTTGGGTCTGCCCGCGTTGGCGGGCGATGGTCAGAAGTCTGCGCCGCCAGCACGGATTCATCACCAACGTCTCCCCATCGCAGTTTCGCCATCTGCACTGGGTTCTCGCGCTCTCAGGCAACAACGATGTCACGCTGGACCTCAAATTCACCGACGACACACAGCTGCCTGCTCTGTACGACATCGCGGCCGTCATGCACCGTGTGGTGAAGCTTGGGATTCGCACGCGAGGCAACTATAGGCTCCCTGACGAGGACGTCGAACGGGTGCTCGTCAGCAACTCCCCGCGTTTGCGCTCCGTCGACCTAGACTACGGCAGCACGAAGAAGCTACCGTCCGGCATCTTCGGCGGCGCCGCCTGCAAGCTGACGTCGGCTTCTGTGTCACTGGCTCAACTACAGCCAGACGAAATTATAACGGGTCTGACGGAGGTCTGCGAGCAGATCCAGACGCTGCGGATCCCCCTCCCCCTTGACGCCGACGCCCATCAGTTCCTGTGCGCGGCGAACATTTTCGCGTGGTATCCGAGCATTAGCACGCTCCGTCTCGACGGCCCTTTTCCTGGAGCTGGCCAGTCCGCGCCGTCTGGGACCTCCACCAGCGCCGATGGTCGCGGAGACGTGCTGTTCATAGACAGGATCGACATTCGCGAGCAGCCCGACAGCGCGCAGGCGACGCTGGCCACTCTCCACGCCCTTGGCGCGAGCAAGAGCACATCCGTCACCGTCCGCGACGCCAGCCAACTGGTCGGCGCCAAACTCACGAGCCAGATCACGCGCCCGACGGAGCTCGCCGTAGTCGAGGACAACGACGGGACGCGATACAACGTCGTCGCCGGTACGGGGCGGACGCGCATCTGCACGGGAAAGAACTATACTCTCCCTCTCCGAAGTCTGGGCGCGTCGATAACGACCATGACGTTCCCTCTCGACATGGACGCGAAGCTCTTCACCGCGTTCATCAGTTTGCCCAAGAGTGCGCCCAAACTCCAGTTCATGCGCTTTCTCGTGCGCTCTACGGGCTGCCCACCATCGTACAAGAACGTCCTCAAGGAGAACTTCCCGCCATGGAAGTGTCTTGACCTTGAGGAAGTACATCTTGTCGCGAGGGTGAGCTACACCGGTGACCCACAGCCTTCCTTTCGTCCTCGCATCCCTGCCAGACAATTGCTCGACTTCGCACGCCGGCAGCTGAATGTGCCGCATCGGTTCCGCGCTGTTATGGACGGTGTCTCGTTCTCGGATCCTCTGTGCTCGACTGCTGTGCAGTCGCTCCTCGAGGCGGTGGATCTCGAGTGGCGCTAGCTGTAGATTAGAACATGGACTTTGCGCCCAGGATGGTTCTGTAGGATCCTCTTTATTTGTAACTTGTAAGTCATTCCTCTGTATTCTGGCCCTCTATCTCTGTCTGCTCGTACTGTAGTTCCCCAATCTTGTATCGTAGCACTGTATGAACTAGGGTACTGCGAAATATTGTTTTGTTTAAAACATATGTTTAAAACAAGTGTTTAAAACATGTTTAAAACACCGAGGCTGGGACCGGTGTGTTAAAAACAAAATGACGCACAACGCTAAACTGAGAGCAGATGAATGAGCAGGTGGCAGTTTGGGAGTACTAGAGGACTCTTACTACCTTCCTCCCTCGGGTACAGAGTCGGACATTGCTCAACTCACCACAGGTTCCTCGTTTGTAATGGCTCGCAGTAGGAGGGATGGTCCGAGGAGCGATATTACTGCAAATACTACTGCATGGGATGTACTGAGATGATAGTCTTGCCTGGTACTCCTCTGCTGACTGATGAAGTATGTGACATGGGTTTGAAACGTCTATGTGGATCGAAAGGACAGCAACTTCGAACTGGCATTACCGTACGACAGTGAAAGCTCGTGGGGATCCATTCAGTAGTATGAATATCGTGGTTGCTGCCATCGGAGCGCTTAATGGAGGCTATATGTGCTGCTTTCTACCTGGAATAAGGCAGGGGTATCCTTTGAACCTGTCCGGAGCGTCTACGGCGCTCCGGAAGCAAATTTGAACCCGACGTGTTTAAAACACTGTTTTAAACACATGGCACGCGACCCTGTTTGTTTAAAACATGTTAAATACTCCCGGGGAATATTTAACAGGGTCCTAGTATGAACGGCGCCGCCCGTTGCGGGTTCGTCCGGCGAAATCCTTGTTCTCTCTCTCTCCCTCCTCCAACCGCATCCCCATCGACGTTTGAGCTTCATGCCAAGGCGCGAGATCGACAAGCGTCTTCACTATTGGAACAGTCTGCCTACCGCGCAATGCACGACTCGGACATGTTGCTTGCCCCTCCCTGATACGCGACGGTGAACCGCGCTGAAACTGTACATCGCTGCATCGACACACACACGCACATGCACGTTATTCGACGTTGCGTCCTGCATGGAATGCACGTGCTTCTGTGGCCTCAGACTGGAAGCACGTTCTCCACCTTTGGCCATTCCGCGACAGGACCGCGTTGCTCATACTCTGTGCTTCCCCGCTACTGCCTCTCTCAAGTACCATCAAGCCGGTTGGTTCTGGGCTTTGCTTCGAGGATGTAGTGCACGGCGACGTTGATGTTGGTGCGCTTCATTGGAATGGCCGTAAAGTCGGTGCGTAACGTATTTAAGCAGAGGTTTGGGTCAGCGACTCATACTCAACGTCCGGCAGATGACAGCGAAATCGAATGCCCAGTGTCGTGGCGTTCTATGCTTGGACCAGCCTGTGATTCCAACACATTCGTCCTGACCAACTTGCCGCGCATAGACTCATCTCGTTGCGCCGTATGGCATCCTGCCGGATCGCATTTGGGAAGCTGTGCGTCGCCTGAGTCGGGCGCCCGTTCGCATCAGGCGCGGACCGCAACAGCGGAACACCGTCTCCGTGCACATCCGTCCTGGTATGTCCACCGTGCGTCCTTGTCCGTGCACCATGATCCTTGGCAGCAATTGACGTTCATTGCAGATGGACCTGGGTTTTAAGCTCTGATCGTCCCTCGACCGGCAAGAATCAAACGGGATCCTGCGGTTTGTGCTCTCCAACGGCGCTCTACGGATTGTGCGGCTCAACGGCGTCTCGTGGAACCCGTTCGAGGTCGAGGTTGACGATGAGAGGGTATACTGTCTCAGTGTGTAAGTATTTATTGGTACTAACGGGTGACTATTCTCAGCTTTCCGTATACACGCGTCGCAACGCCCTTCTTGCTAGCGTGTCGCGTTTGTGCGTACATCTTACGGATATTGACGTGAGAACTGTGGCTACAGTCGTATAAACGGACTTCTGCCTGGCAAGGTGCGATTGCCGACATGTTGGGACTGATAGGTGCGCGCAACTTCAGGCTCTTCGGCCTGACAATCTCTACTATGCTACTGTGCGTCTCAATCTTTGGTATGCAGCTATAATGCTTGTTGTGACCAATGGCGGTGCGTCAGTGAACAGTGGAAGCCTTTCGGCCAGATCCGGAGTACAATCATCGCACCTCTATGTTTCTTCGCAGTCGCTCGAATTTCAAGTAATACAAGCAGTATACCGTGAGCTGCATTACTCTACCTGTAGTGTGTTTATATAATTGATCGTTATTGAATGTGGTTAGCCGACCCGGCGGTCCAACGATCATGACTGCGAGGCGCAGTCAACACTCTAGGGGCGCCGTGGCACAACGGTGAAAACTGAAGTGCTGCGGGCTGGGCTCCCCGTCCTGCACACCGCGGGTTCAGATCCTTCCCGAAAAGGAGGACTGGATAGGTCCGATACGTCCTGGACCTACGGATGCATCGCTCCTACGGGAAAGTTAACCCCTCCCTCAGTCCCCACCTACCCTTCCGTAAGAGACGTAAGCGTAAGTCGAGACGAGGTAAGCAAAGTAAGAAACAAAGGTCAGGAAAGTAAGAACTACAAGGTAAGGAAGTAAGACGTGAAAGCTTGAGATTCCATCCACCTCCCTCCGCGTTTTTTCTTTTCTTTTCCTTTTTCGATTCTCAGCAACGTTGCATAGAGGTACACCAGCAAATACTGAATAGGGATACTTCGGCGCGTTGAACACGACTTTCTGAGCGCTGGCCCGGTCATCATCAACCTTAGACCTAGGACGGGGCCGCACTGAATGCATGACCGCTGCAACATCCGGCCACTCTGGATCAATCATAGATGTTGTATGCTCACCACGTTTCGAAGCTGCAAGACCGTGGCACTGTGCTCACGGGACGACTTTTGATTCCGTTCGGATATAAACGCGCATGCGTCTGCGGCAGATCGGAGTTGACGCGACCTGCCCTTCTTTCCCAGCCACACCCTCGGATTACTACTACTCGGCGAATCAATGAACGAAACATGAGAGCGTCTCGTACCTCACCTGGACTTGTCACTGCGCGCACTCGTCCTCGCTCCAGATCTGGATGGACCGGCCGCTCAAAGCCCGCACCAGGGTCCAGCTGTCGCGCCTGTCAGTGTCAGTGTCCCTTAAGTTGTCAGCGCCCTGGCATTTCCCACTTGGGCATGCTGTCTGTTGGAAGTCCAAAGGTACGCGCTGTCCTAGTAGTCCTAAGACTGTAAAGTGCCTGTACCCATGCTCATAGCAGCTCTCATAGTTCTTGCAGGAAGCCAAGGGCAAGGCTTAATCGCATATCTTGTACCATCACGTCGACGGGCTTCTCGAGCGGGCTGTGCGTATCGGCAACGATCTGGATGTACTACATATAGCTCAGTTTCTTCCTCACGCTGGCCAATCCCTCTTCTCTCGCTATGGCTCCCACCCTCGGTACTTTGCTCGTTGCTGGCATAGCGGAGACTTCTGGCGGCGCCATTGCCGATCATCTCCTCCGCACTGGTTTGTCGATAAGCACCGCTGCAGATGTAAGTTTACAGTATCAATCTTTCCAAGCACGGTGCGCGATGCTGACGCGATTCTCCTGCTCAGACCCTCCGCGTGAACCAGGATACAGCGCTCGCGCTAGCACGCAGAGTTGAGGAGTTGGTGAACATTGCGCTCTCCGAGTCCAATGCTTCCGAAGACAGTGGCAGCGAGCTTGGAGCTACGCAAGTCGATATGTACGTGGAATTTAGTAGAGCAGGAACCTACTATGTATACTGACCGTCCAAACAGCGGTGGCCCTTTGGAAGAGACACACCTTCTTCTGGAAGAAATCAAGTCTCAGAGCTTCCTTGCGCAGGTGCTGTACAAGGACCGGAACGCGCGAAAACTTTCAGATCTATCTCGCAAGATCGACGACGTCCTTCGGGTTCTTCGTGTACGCCCATCAAGCATACCCGTGACAATTCTGACAGTATTACAGCTTCGTATAAGCTTACAACTGGACGACGCGGTTTCTCGCCACGTTCAGAACGCCGTGACCCGTGCATCTCAGCCACTACCGGAGCTGATTTCACCCTCGGAGGGGAAGATGCCATCAGTCCCACCTAATCTTCCGTTGTTCTTCGGTCGCGAGAGCGAGACTTGCGCAGTCGCTCGGATAGTTACATCGGACGCTCCGAGAGCCGTCGCCATCTTGGGAGCTCCGGGAATAGGGAAAACTTCAGTCGCCACTGCTGTTCTCCACGCCTCTTCCGTCATTGCCCACTTCGCTCACCGGCGTTACTTCGTCGCCTGCGACTCCGTGGAAGGGCGCGGAAGCACTCTGTTCACTATATGTGCAGCCTTCAACATCGCGGAGACTAGTCGCAGAGCTGCTATCGCTTCTCTCGTCGACGCGCTCTCTACAGGACCGAGTCTGCTCGTTCTGGACAACTTCGAATCCGCCTGGGAGGCTGACGATGGTCGCGCCGAGGCCGAAGAAACGCTCGCATCACTCGCGGAAATTCCTAGTCTTGCACTCATCGTGACGATGCGGGGCATAGAGCGCCCGCACGGTGTAGCGTGGACCCAACCGTATCTTCCTCCCCTCTCGCCGTTGAACGAAGTGGCCGCTAGACAGCTTTTTCACTCCATCTCCAATCTTCCAGAAGACGACATCGGCATCAAAAGTCTTCTCTGCCATCTCGACAACGTTCCATTACCCCTCGTCCTCTTGGCCAACATGTCACAGTATGAATCATCTTCGGCCTTGCTTGCGCAGTGGCGAGCTATGAAGACGTCGATGCTGCAGCGTGGGGACGGTAGTACGAAGTTGACAAGCTTGGACGTCTCTATCGAGCTGTCACTCGTATCTCCACGACTTCGCCAGCATCCGGGCGCCGTGACTATTCTTGCTCTTCTCTCCATTCTTCCGCAAGGGGTTATCGACGCCGATTTCTACCTGTTCACGCCAAGTGACTGCGCCCGGTCTCTTTCATGTCTCCTCCAGACAGCCCTCGCGTATCGGGCTTCTGACGGGCGCGTGCGCGTCCTAGCGCCCATACGGGAGTTCATGCTTTCGCGACATCCTCCTACGGACGAACAAGCTTCTTCGCTGTTCGAGTATTACTTCACGCTCGCTGCACTTACTACCCCCGAGACGATGGATCGACTGGGCGAGGACAGCGGGCCCGCCCTTGCAGCCATGTCTCAAGAAGTAGAGAACATATCGGCAGTCATTCGATATGCGTTGGACCACGTCGAAGATCCTCGTTCTGCAGTGAAAGCCGCGTTCGATTTGACTGGGCTCTTTACCGACACCGGAGTCGGCTCTATCTCTCTATTGGAGCACGCGCTATCCGTCTCTCGCTCGCGTACGTTTGACGACCTTTCTGCGGAGCTGCTTCACCTGTGGGGCCTTCTTGCGTTTAATTCTACGGCTCCCGGTAACCCGGTAGAATTATGGAAGGAGGCGCATTCCCTCTGTATGAAGACGGGGAATGCACGTGGTGCCATCCACAACACGCTTCGTCTTGCCCACCTTCGCTCTCCCGCAGACGGACTAGTAGCCTGTCAGAGCGCGTTGACACAAGCGGAAGACTTGGGCGACGCGAAACTAATCGCAAACTGCTACACTACACTGGGAGACTTGCACGAGCGAGCCGGTCGAGTGCAAGAGGCGCGCTCAGCGTTCCTACGCGCAATCGAGCTGTTCCGCAGTCTCGGCCAATCTGTCCAGGGGCAACTCACCTACAGCATGTACATCGTCGCCGACCTCGAGCTGAACAGCGGCAACCTCCGCTCCGGTATCGCGGGCCTCGAGGAGGCACTAGCCCTCATGAAGGGCACCGGATACTGGGTAGTCGGTCTTCCGGACATATACCATCTCCTCGGAATCGTCTATCAGCATACGGGAAACTTCTCGAGGGCTGTTGAATATCTCAACCTCGGAATCACCGAAGCTCGTTCCAGCGGGAATACGGGTATCGAGATGGCGTGCTCGCAAGAGCTGCTCAGGGTGCACCTCTTGCTAGGGGATGTATCCTCTGCAGAGCATGTAGCCGCAGTTGCCGCCGAGCTTCTCAAGGCCTCCGATGACACCTCGCGCCCATACAAACTCATCTTCTTCCTACGTCTTCAGGGCGAATTGCTTCTGTACCGCGGAGCACTGGCAGATGCGCGAGCAGCACTATACGGCTCTGTACTTGCGACACGCAGTCCAGAAACAACGATGGTTCCCCAAGAACGTCTCGCAGCCGAAGCGTACACCCTCGAACTGCTCGGCCAGGTCGAACTGCACGACGGGAACTCAGAGGAAGCGTGCAGAAATTTCACAGTTGCAGCCATCGTCTTCCGCGGGGCGTCCAGGCCGTATGCAACGGTCCTAATGCTGACTCGCTTGGCTGTGGCGCTGGACAGTTCGGATAGCGATGCCTCAGAGAAGCTTCTCGACGCCCTTATCCTACCGCTCCAGCGTTATGAAATGCGCCTCACTCTCGCAGACGCTCTATTGCAGTCAGCACAGGTTCTCCTGCGCCGGAAAGAGACAAATGTCGCGAGACAGAGGATACAGAGTGCGCTTGCGCTGTATGAGGATATGAAAATGCCGCGTGGCGTCGCATCCTCAGTCGCGCTGCTGCAGAAATGTTCGTAGAGCGTCGATTGACCCCGTCTCGTCAAGAACTTCGAGAATATACATGCGGTTGGAATTCCTGCTGACGGTTTAGCGATATGATTATCTGCAAGAGAGGTTACGAGGGCGCGTGACGGAAGGGCGACAGGATAGTTGATACACAGTTACGATGCACGGACAGCAAGAACGGCGAAAGCAAACTCCGCTGCAGGAATATAGACTATGCTTGCTTCGATAAACGGCGAAGCTGTGAGGAAAGGGCGTCCATGGATGCGAGTATTGGGGCTGCTGCAACATCGTCCGCGCGACTGAGCGTGTCTGCCGGCAATTGCGCGAGATGTGCAGTCATCTCATCGAGCAGGGAGCGTAGATGTGCAAGGTGAGAAACGAGTGGTGACGGGGCTTCCTCTCGGACAGGGATTTGTCTTCGGCGATTCTATGTAGTTGTGAGATGCGCCACGGAGAAGAATGCAGTCAAACCCACTACTGGTTCCTCTGGAGGCGGCGAGGCCAACTCGTCGACCTCTTCCATGGGAGTATCCACGCGTACTTTAGATTCGGATCGTGTGTCGTCACCGTCGACCGGAAGTGTCGTCGCGGCAGTTGACGATGTAGCGGATGGCGGAGGGGTATCTTCCTGGTTAGACGCGCCTGCCTGAGTCTGGGGCTGCGCTGCAGGAAGATTCGTCACGGCCGTCTTGCAGTCATCGTTATGGTCCAAGTGTCCGCGGATGCGGAGAACGGCCTTGGTCGCGGTGTGGATCGTAATTTCTACGTGGGCTAGACAACCCGTGTAGGGCAGCAGACTGGGATGATATCTGGACTCGTGCTTGTATCCGCACGTGCTACAGAAGCATATAAGAATGTAGCTGGACGGTGTGAATGAATCAGACGTACCACTGCATCAATACGCGTTGTGTCGGCCTTGGACGGGCCTTGGTGCTCGCATGGGCCCAGACGACCGTCCAGCGCTTGCTCCTCCTAGCCTTATCGCGTTCGTCGTCCAGACCGTGTTCTTCGAGCAGCCTGCGCGCGCTGCGCTGCTGGCCGTCGTCTTCAAGAGCGTACGCGTAGTCGACAGTCGGGCGCTGGTCTTGCGCGTCATACAGAGCGCGTATAGCCTCTCCGTCCTTGAGCAGCGAGACCAGCACCGCCGAGCCCTCGCCACTGGCGTCGTCGACGCGCTGCCGCTTGCGGTGGATGGGCCCCATGGCGCGCGCCGTGTCGTACTGCACAATCCGACACTCCTTGTACTTGGGCATCGTCTCGGGCGGCGGTGGCGGCGGCGTCGCACCCGCGGGCAGCTTGTACATGATGATCGGGAGTCCAGACTGGCGCCGCTTCATTCTGCGAGCTCAATCGAGGTGACGGTGACAAGGGTAAGAGGACAAGCGCTGGAAATTACCGCCACACCCCGCGCCGGACATCCGGACCTGCATTGTCCCGTGCATTATTGGATTTCTGGAATCCAGACTCCTTCTCACTGCGCAACCTGACTTGTTATCCGAGCCTTGCGGTAGTTGCAAAATTTCGCCTTTTCTCATCCACCACTTTTCCTCCCCAGATTGCAGTGTCATCTATCCCTGCACGTGCTGCTAGGTTCGTTCGAGAGAATTCCATAGTTACGACAAGGTGCTACGTCTCTGATTACCGCGTTTCGTACAAGCCACTAGCGTTCATAGTGTGTACATGGACAGGCGCACAAGAGTCGAATACCTAAGGTAGCGCTCACAGAAGCCCCACCGACGTGTGTGACTTTCCTTTTTGGGATACACAGCCACCCGGGAGGTCAATTTTCGTGTATTCCAGTCGATAGAGGATAGCTGAACTAAATATGCCGCCAACATTTTGTGCCAATTAGTTTAAAAGTACATGTGAAGGCGTAAAATTGCGGTCCAGATGAGCTATGAGAGAGGAGTTCGCGTATTGCTGTTTCTCATCCTCATACATGCCGCCGCAGACGGTATGGCATAGGAGCGGGGCTTCCAGCATCGTAAATACGTCTCATACTATCACTAAACATCTTCAGAGCATTCAAGCGGGCCTTATAAAGGTTCAGTTCGCTCAGAAAGTAACCTAGAAAGCGCCCATGGTCAAGTCAACTTCTTCCTATGGGCACATTGAGTTTTTGGTATATATTTCCATAGGTTGGGTGCTATGTAGTCCTTATACGCAAATATAGGGTATGAGCCTCACTGGTATCCTCCTCCTCAAGCTCCTGATCAGCCTTACCAGTAGAATGAGGTCTCCTCTCGCAATTCGGAGCCGATTGCCTCAAATCTCGGAACACAGTATCTTAATCCTATTTTCCTGAGAATGTTGGCGCCAGATTTAATTCAAGTACATGTCTACAATTCCTAGAGGCATCCGAAGCGCGACCCGTCCCAAAAAGGCAATCACGCGTCACGTGTGACACGTTGGTGGAGCATCTGTGAGCGCTACCTTACCTTCATCAGTGCTCAGTGTCTCTGGAGCTGGATATCCTGAAGAGTTGACGGTTTTTACCCTTCAACAGCGCAGAAAGTCTCCTGAGAGGCGATGGCCGTGGAGGCCGCTCGAACTTCGGCCACGGCCAGTCGAAGGAGTCGCCGTCTCTGTAGAATTTGATGTTGAGATTCATTTCGAACGCGCGGTCTCGATCTTGAGCCAGCTGCCGAAGAACGAATGAACACAGGGTGAACGTGCGAATGGATGACTCGCGGTAGACGTCGACTTGGAGGCGGATAGTCCTCAGCCGCGGGAGCCGCGTCGAATCCGACTGGATGACCTCCCACGCACGACGCGCGTAGTCCCACGGAGAAAATAACGAAGCGACCTTCATCTGCAGGTTCTGACTAGCCGCAGTGGTGATCGTCACTTCTACGAGGCTCTCGGGAAGCCAGGCGCCGCCCTCCATCCCACTGGCAGTAGGTAGAGCGGCGATGTCCACGTAGAGCGTGGTCAACATCTTCAGCTCCCGCAGCGTGCGTACTGGAGAGCACCCAGAGAGAGATAAGGTGGTGAGAGTGCGGCGTAAGGGCAGGGTCCATTCCGAGGGCGATACGAAGACGGGAGGGCCAGTGGGCAACGTCCGGACCAGCACACGCGTGCACATCAAAGTAGTCAGACTGGTGCATAGACTGAGTACGGCTTCGTAATGTGTGCGTCCGAAGACCATACTCCGAAGGTGTAGCGATTCAAGATTACCGACTGGCCCGAAGTCGACACGCACGGACGTGAGCAGCGCCTTGTTAGGTCCGTAGAGCCTGAGGATGCGAAGACTCGGCAGACGCGGAACGGTGCAGTCGCCTGTTATCGTCATAATATTAATTCGAAGGTCCTTGATGTCGTTTATCCACGGCGCTTTGGAAGACAGGACCGTCTCCCGATACGCGTTCCCAACCGCAAGCGTCCGCACGTCGGTGCAGAGACGCGCGATATCGCGATAGACGCTCTGTCTCGGGCCCGACCAGGTCTTGTGGATCTCCAAGTCAACACCTGTCCATCCAGGGAGGACAAGAACTCGCACGACGGCGCGCAAAGTCGGTTCGTGGCGCAGAGTTCGTAGGAACCGACTGGCGGCCCGATTCGTCAGGAGTACAACTGATTTGTAGAGTAATGGGTAGACCGCCGCTGGCCAGCTGCGGGAAATGCGCGCCATGGAGGCGAACCACGCGTATCGTTTCATTAACGCGTAATCGGTAGTGCCCTTGGGAAGTGTGAACGGAGAAAAGGCAAAGAGCAAGATATGTTGCATCGTCTCCGTAGCGAGCGACTCGATAGTTGGTGCATGACGCGCAGTGTTTGACATGGCAAGCGCAGAGTGGGGAGCTACAAGTACAAAGCAACGTCATCTGTGACCGCGTTTGCATTATCATAAGCGCTCGTTCCCGGAACGAATATTATACAGGTCGCAGAGGCAGCCTGACTTTAGTAAGAGGACTGTGCAGAGCTGGAAGAGGAGTAGTCCGTGGTAATTATGTGCGCGGTACGAGTCTTTTGGCTGCTGCTCGGACTGTCGAAGACACGCGCTGCAGAACCGATACTCTGGGCGAGGAAGGTGGCCAAGACCACTTGAAGGAGTCGCCGTTATTGTAGAACAAGACATCCAAGTTTAGATGGGATGTAATACCGCGCGAGGAAGCGAGCTCCTTCAGCATAAACGCAATGATGGTGAAGGTGGGGACGGCGTTTGAATTGAACACGTTTACGTCGAGGGTGACAGACTTGAGGTTCAATTGCTGGAGGGCAACGACCTCCCATGCGCGACGTGCATATGTCCAGGGAGAGCAATAGACAATGCCGGTCATGGCGTTCTGTCTCATGCCAGACGTGAAGGTTAGGTGCTCCAACGAGTCCGGAAAGAATTCTGCACTAAGAGGACCTTCAGGCAATGCGGAGATGTCGAGGGACAGGGTTTTAAGCTTCATCATATGACGCATTCCGGTAGCGTCGATATGATGGCACCCGGAAACATGGAGATTCGTCAGCGTCTCGCTGAGCGGAAGCGTCCAATCCGTTGGCGACAGCGTCATGTACATCGGCGCAGGCTGCAGGCTCTCCTGTACCAGCACGCGTGTGCATGAAAGTGACTTCAGACTTGGGCGTAGCCCTCGCAGTAGATCGTGGAACTGGTCGCTGGGTATCATAAGTCTCCTTAGCACCAACTCTTGGAGGCGGGTGCCGCTGATGGATGGCAGTGTGCAGTCGAGCGCCCAGTCTTTCTCGGGCCCGGTTATCATCAGGCGGCGGAGGCGTGGAAACAGGGATAGTTGGATGTCCAACGTGCTCCTCGATGGCTCGCTGAGAACGGCGAAGTATTCCACATCGTTCTTCCACGCTCCAGGCGTAGCGATCACTTTGGCGACATAGTCGCTACGAACGGCGACGACGCGTAAGTTGAGGCAGCGTTGAACGATGCGGCGGTAGACCTTCTGCGGAGGTCCGCCAGGCTGTGAGTCCGGGTTCACAGCGGTCCATCCAGGTAGGATAATCTCCTGCACGAATCCCGAAACGTGTGGTGCGCGGCGCTCCAAAGTGCGCAGAAAACGGTCGGCGGCGTTGTTGGTGACAAGGGCAACTGTGCGGTAGAGCACAGGGTAGATAACAGCCGGCCAGGCGCGCGATAGGTGTGCCAAGGAGGCGATCCAGGCGAGGCGCATCCTGAGCCCGGCGTAGGACGCTGTTGGTTGGCCGCGTCTGATAGGCGGCCAGTGATACTCGAGAATTTGGTGTACGAGTTCAGATGGGAGCCTTTCGAACGGAGCTCGCTTTGCCGTTGGTAGACTGGTCGGCATCGTCAAGTAGGACGGAGGAGGAGAGAGAACACAAACAGCGACAAGCAGCGCCACGCAGCAACGGAGGCACTTCAAAAGCGACGACGATCTCAAGAATATTAGCTGAGTACATGGCAGTGGTGACGGAAAATAAGGGTATTTACTGCATGAGGACATCAGCGGCTAATCGCAAAACCAGGTATCTCCCAAACGAGCTTCCTGGTGCGCTACCCTTCATCGCGGTGTCTCTGCACGCCGGTAACACAAATCTTCTCCGTACGCATATACCACGGGGGTAGAACCGCCTCGTCAGAACATTCCGCACATAGTGATGCCCATCCATCTCTGTCGCCCACTGGGGCCCTTCGCGCGCTCGGCCCTGTATAAAGCAAAGTTTTCCACGACCTCGGGCCACTTCTTGGCAAGTGCTTCCATGTCAAGCATATTACGTTTGAATAGCACCGGAGAATTCGTGTGCTGGGACAGTAAGCCTGGGACGTGGAATACTGTAGCGAGTCAGCAAGTTGGGGACCAGACCGCAAGCGCGAGCGACAGAGATCGGATATGCCATACCGTGACGAGTGCTCTGGAAAGACTTTGGGTCAGCGTATTGGGAAGGAATCCTTGACAGATCCAAACGCACTATCAAACCGCCTGGTGAGCCTTCGAGCCTGATGCCGAGCCCGTCGAGGCGTGTCTTTGCGGCAAGAAACTCCGGTTCAGTGTCAATGGGATGATTCCAGTGCAAGACGCGGCAAACGTGGAGGTTGGGTAGACGCCCTTGTTCGTAGTTGTCGGCAATGAGTGGTAGCCACGTCCAGGCGTCGGATGCCCAACGACCACACATATCAATTTCGCGCAGCCGCGGGTGCTGAAATGGACTGTTGATGACGGTCGAGTCATTGTCGGGATCCAGCTCGTAGGGCTGGAAGCCGAAGTACTCGAGGTTGGGGAGGAGCGCAAGAAGTGCCATCGCGGATGGTTCCTCGGAAACGTCGCTACCGTCCTGATAATATGTCACTGCGCGTAGAGACTCGAACTGTCCTCGTATCGCTAGCGCCTCCGTATGATCCGCGGCCTCGTCCGGCCACAAATCAAGACGGCTCGTGCGACACGAGAGGTGAAATACTCGTAAACGCGGCATGTGCCAATCCTTGGTCAGATATACGAAGTCGCCCATCTCGAGCGTGTGCAGATGTGGCAATGATGGTACTGTTACTGTGGCGGCGTGAGCATTGTGCAAGGTTCGCGCCGTCGCCAGCGCTGATGTAACGATAGAACGCTCCTTCGCGGACATAAACGGTTCAGTAGCGCGGAGGTGATCGTCGTGCAGAAATAGAGCGGCTTCCATCACCGTAGTGTCATCCGGATTTGAATCGTCGTACGCGTCACCAGCGGCTTCGAGGTCGTTGTGTCGGTATCGCTCCATTTCGGAAGGTAGAACGAACAGACCAGGCAAAACAACAACAACAACAACCACCACCACCATCTCGTTTAGCGCCCGTCCGCGAGGGCGTCGTGTAGCTCGCACCTTGCGTGCACACGTCGTCCTCTGTCGCGTACACCTTCATAACAACAACAACTCGCCGTCGACCCGCTCAAGAAAATTTTTCATCGGGCCATCTCGCCGATGTCGCTCACAACCCTCGCCGCGTTCGACACGCTGTACACCGCCGTCCTGGGCCAAGTCCAGGGCCTTCAGGCGTGGCTCGACGCGCACGAGCAGCATTGGCTGCAACTGGTCGCCTCCAGCATCCACCGCTACGACAAATCGTTCATCGCCGCCTCGCGCCGTCACGTTGCATGGATCGCGAGCATGCGCAGCGCGCTGTTCCGTCTCGAATGGCGCGTCCAGGATGCCCAAGAGGTGCTGCAGGTCCAGCTCGCTCACCTCAAGGCAGCTATGGAGGCCAACGACGCCTTGCTCGCCCAGCTCGTTGACGACCTTGACGACCTTCTCCGTTCCATCACCGCAGCGCGTTCCTTTCATCCAACACCTATATCTTCGTCTTACTCGCTGCTCGACGACTCCGAGGACGCTGCGCACGGGCCCATCGCTGAGCTCTGCGACTCCCTCTCGCCCGCCGCCGTCGCCGTTGCCATGGAGCCGCGCACACAGTTACGCTTGATCCGACGCGGTCGGTGCGCTCCACCGAGGTTCTTGCAACGGCGCGCACGCCCCTGGTCGCCGCCACGTCCTTTCGTTTCTCCTACGAGGAGCATACCGACGCCGCCCGCTCCTCCGGCATTACACACACATCCTCAACATTCATTCCGTTCCTCGTTACCTTGCCTCTCGGCGGTCTCCTCGGACTCTGCTCGCATTTGAGCAGGTCCGCTCTTTCGCTCTCGCGCTTGGTGGGTTACCGGTGGCCGTGTTCGCACGTGGGGGAGAGCAAGGCCGGCAGGAGTCCCCCCTAAACCAAGTCGCATTTGCCCGTCGGACCCGCACACTTTTTCGCGACGATGGCGGAAGTTTCATTGACGACTCAAGTTCTGGATTCGGGCGAGCAGGGGAGGATATCGATGCTTGCCGTTACCCACCTTGCAGTCGGATTTACGGTATACTAGAATCATGTTATTGTAGATCCACCGAGGCGTTGCCTTTAGATCCTTCGAGGATCGAAGGTGGATAAATTGATCTAAACAATCTAAACAAGAACTTCGAGACCCGCACACCGTGCGCACAAGTACTCAACGCCACGATAATGAACGCTTGTGTCTCCTCCGAGCTCCAGGCGACGAAGGCGATGTCCATACGTCTCTGCAATTTGGACCAGCAGAGACAGTGGAAGGTTATATCGCCCAGGGAGCGTGACCGGATACCTAGTGACAGCAAGTACCGTGATGTTGAGGACGTCCAAGTAAGGGCATGCATCTAAGATCCCCCATAAATTTGTAGCACCCCGTGGCCATCCCGAGTCGTCGGAAACTACATCGACATCGAGCCGCCTGCACCAGCGTCCGTATCCTTGGTGCCGTAGAGCGTCGATAGTTGATATGATACGCGTAGGATCGTTAATGTTGACGACTTCGTACATGAGCGGAAGGCAGATTGCGTGCGCGGCGCGCGAGACGAGACACAGCGCGCGTTTCGTGGCGTACGAGTCCCGGAGCTGAAAGAGCATAGCAGCGCGTCTGGACGGCTGTGTACATCCAGGCCCAGTATCCAATGCGCCAATGTCGGTGGCTGCACGAGCAATTTCGAGGAAGATATCGTCTGGAAGAAGCATGGCGCCGAGTTGCTGAGGATCAACTTCCGAACAGTGGTTGACGCTTTGACGCTCCGACCGGCATCGACTCACCTTCCCGCCACTAGGCACTGCTGCTTTCCCCCTCGTACATTTCCGCAGAGGCCATGAAGGTGTCCGCTTAGGAGTCTGAACAGCATCCTATAGCCCTAGAAGCAATACGGTGCTTCGCAGACATCAAAACGCGGTCACCTCATGTCGATCCCTGACGCCGTATAAAGGCTGACCGCCGACTTCCCGCGCTAGGGATATACCCTTCAGTCCCACCATCTCTATGGGTACTATGCTCACATCAATGCACTCACTCTGGCTTGTACTCGTCCTGCTGATGTCGATGTGCTCTGGTCGAAACATTGTCGTCAGCGGCAACTTTGACGCACCTAGTGCATCCTCAGTACATTCGTTTCCCTGGAGCCACAAGCGTACGTGATTGCGCTCAAGATCTTCCTGAAGTCTAAAGTATAATGGACAGCTCTCGGCTTGGTAGCCTTCGAGGATGGGCACGGCCGGACGGGCGCCGCTGCCGCCTTACGATGTCTCGATCA
>KV426187.1:7005-24532 GCA_001632375.1 Exidia glandulosa HHB12029 | reverse complement strand
CGGATGATCAGGTTTGTTGTCCCACTAGAAAACAGGAAACTCACGAGCTTCCCGTCAATCTCCAGCAACCCAATACCCAGCAGCCGCTCGACGTTATCGATATCCTCGAATGTGACGAACCCGAAGCCCTTGCTGCGCGACGAGTCGCGGTCGACCATGACCGTCGCATCGACGACTTTGCCGAACTGCCCAAAGTACGCTCTCAAGGATTCGGTGCTAACAGTCGGTGCGAGCCCGCCAACAAAGAGTTTCTGCGTGCGGTGGTGTTCCTGGCGCGGTATTGCGCGTTTCGGGTCGATCTGCACGGGAGTCAGCGAGTGAGACTCGAGCGAGGAAGGAAGAGCGAACGCACAATCTTGCCGTCCAAATAATGTTCGCGGACCATGACCGCATTTACCGCCGCCGGGTCCTCGAATGTGAGGAACGCGAACCCGCGCGAGCGGCCTGTCTGGTCGCGCATGATCGTGCACGCGTCGACCTTGCCAAACTGCGAGAAATAGTTCCTCAAACCGTCTAAGTGGGGTCAGGTATGCTACACGGAACGACAAGCGCAGAAACGGACCGTCCGAGGTGTCCCAATTGAGGCCGCCGACGAACATCTTGCTGCTTGGGCGAGGCGCCAATCCATCCAGATTGAAGATTCACAGGGTCCGCGAGCAGGACATGGGAGCAAAGCAAGGGTAGCTATTAGTATCGAGTCATGGCAGAGCTAGAATACGTGAGAGATAAAGAGGTGACTGATGGTACGGTACTTGTGCATGTGCGCGTAGTAATAGGCCGTTCGAGGCGAGTATCGACCGCGGTAGATAGGACAAGGACGACGAGCACGGAGCAGGGCACGAGTAGTGTAGCCAGGTACAGCGCAGTAGCAGCTAGCGTAGCGAAGTGTAGCGCTAACTCGTACGAGACCGAAAGAACAGCGCAGATATAGAAGGAACAGACAAGAATGATCCGATGCGAGTACAGCGGTCCGCTGCACGGCGAACATGCAGGGTGCGCGCGGAGGATAAGCCCCAACTTGAGTTGCGATGCATGGAGTCTGTTTCCGGCGAAGACGGGCACGTCGAACGACGAGCGGCGAGGAGCAAAAAGGCGAGACATGGAGAATCTCGCCGATTTGTAACCCGCTGCTTCTGCGGGACGGCGATCTTGCAAACCTTTCCAAGTGCCGCATGGCGTGCAGGGGTGTATGGGAACATTAGAAATTGCACTCACCCTTCGTCCTTCATCTGACTCGGCCGAACGGGGCCACCAGCGCCGGAGGGATCCGTGCCGACCGCCGGCTGGGCCATAAGCTGGGCACCGTAAGCTTGCAGAGGCTGGGGCGGCAGACCAGCATTCACTGGCGCCGTGCCCTGCCTCATGGGCAGGTTCGCGGCAGGAAACTGTTGCTGTGGCACCGGCGAGCTGTAGGATGGGATGGGCTGCGGCGCTGACGGGTCTGACTCAGACTTGAGGGTCGGTATGGGCTGCGTCTGGGGCTTGGGTGGTATGCTCGCAGGTGTAGACGACGGCTCGGCCTTTACTGGGGTCGTCTGGGCAGCGGTGGGCGCTGCTGTAGCCTCAGCCTTTGTCGTTGCCGAGTCTTGGGCCGGGTCCGCGTAATCTGGGTCGTCCGCCCCGTAAAGATCTACATGTATATAATGTTAATAATCAGCTGAACGACGTGGCAGAGGCGGGCGCACCGCCATAAAGGTCAGCGTCGTCGAGGCTCATGGCGTCAAGAAGCAAAAGCTGAAATGCTCCCGAACCCGTTTGCGGGCCGGAGTTGTTCAAAGTCCGCTGGCCAGCGAACAATTTCCAATTCCGAAGCTGAGAATCGCTACAATCACAGTATATAAGACGAGAATATGCAATCGTATGATTCTCTCCATGACCTATTAGTGGAGACCCGGAGCTGTTGAAGCACCCTGAGCGCCGGCGGCCGCGCCGCAGAAGTTGTCCTGTGCCACATTCGGAGATCAAGAAGAACCGCTGAGCAGAATCACAGCACCGACATGATAGTCAGGGACCTCCGGATGGAGATTATCTAAGAACGTGACATATAAGAAGCCCCCATCCTAATGCCGAGTTCTCCCCATCCCTTTTCGACCCTCTTCCCTTTACTCTGAATCTTCTTCACTGTGTATCTATGCGCTCCACTGTTTTAATCTTCTTCTCAGCCATCATCTCGGCAGCACCCTTTGTCGCCTCGGCGCCTTACTTGAATGACACCTCGCCATACGACTTCTCCCCGCTGGTATGCATATGTTTCGTCAGCAGGGCTGTCCGAGTGATCGTAGTCTGCGCAGCACGAGTTCAGCAAGCGTGCTGCCTCCTGCGGTCCCGGCAAAGGAGTAGAGCTCCGTGGGACGATAGACGACCCCAAGACGAATTACGGCCTCACGTGCAGAACGCAAAACCTGTACCCGCGGGCGTACACGTACAACTATGCCAAACGAAATGTCACGTCTAAGACGGTATTTCCCGCCGACGGTAAGGTCAGCAGCAAGCATGCCGGACCGGTGAGTCGAGTGACCGTTGAAGAGTTATGGCCCTGACTTCCACGCTCAGATGGCATCTCAACCCAGCGACCCGTGGACGTGCGACCACATCATCGTATGTCTAAACATCCCGCATTCCACCGAACGGGCTGACAAGGACTGAGTTATAGGAGATCCAAATATTTGGAATGATTCTAGGCGACTCAGAGCATCCGAGGAAGAACTCTGTCTGCGACATAGCTGCTAGTGGAAAGTACACGGACTGGAAGACCCGACTCAACCGTCTCAAGGAAATCATCAACGGCGTCGGCAATGTGAATTACTTTACGTTCGTGCGAACTTCTTCCTTGAAGTTGCCGATTCCCCAAGGCTGATCATGACTGCATAGAACGGACTTGGAGAAGATCAAGGGTCCCGCAACACAGGCGTTTCTTGCAGCAAACCCGCACGCGTTACACGATATTTTGGACGCCAAGCCTGGGGAGCGCGTCCACGTTACGTGGGGACCGAACGCGGTCACCGGGACGACAGATCTCGAGTGGCTTGCGTTCGAAGACTATCTCAAGCAGACGGAGTCACGCACGAAAAGCGTCGCGGCGAAGATGGACCTCGCGATTCAGCGCAACTTTCCCGGTGCCGATGCCGGCACTGCGAAGCTCTGGTAGTCGTACAGGGACGCTGTGACGCATGTAGCGGACATCTCGCGGCAGCGCGTGCAGGCGAGGATCCAGACAATCAAGTGCGTAGTCCCGCTCGTGTTTTGAAGTTACATGTCTGAACTTCGCGGTAGATGCGGTGAACAAGCCGCAAAGCAGGCACAGAAGCCCGGCAAAGGGCTGTCAAAGCCTGGGGCCAAGCCCAAGCCCAAGCCCAAGCCCAAGACGAAGAAGAAGCCGCGCGAGCTCCTCGATCGACTCGTCGCGCTCGTCCGCCGCGTGACGGGGAAGACGAAACCGAAAGCGCCAGCAACAGACTCAGAGACGCCGCTTTCATGTCCCGTCCCTGCAAAGGAGGACACACGACCTTCTAAACCCACGACACCCAACACAGCGAAGCCAAAGCCTGTACCCACGACGCCCAAGACAACCAAGCCAACTGTGCCAAAGACAACGAAGCCGAAACCGGTAGCGAAACCAAAGCCGGTGCACACGACGCCCAAGACCTCGAAGCCTGCAGCAAAGCCAAAGGCGTCCAGCCCCAAGCCCAAGCCGAAGGTCACAAAGCCAGCGCCCAGACCAGCTGTACGTTCTCTAGAGTCATACACCGGTGTTATTTCGAGCACTGACACGCAACACAATGCAGCCTCGTCCTAAAGCTCGTCTGCCGGCCCCAAGGAAGAAGACGCGTCCTCGTCGCCTTGGGTTGGACTCGGAGTAGGACCTGACCTCAGACCTGTGACTGTCGAGTAGCTGCTGCCATTTTACTTTTATTTATATATTTGATTTACTGACATGCTTGGAGTGGCATGCTTGAGTGGCATAGACTTCGGTCGAGGTGTAGGGATGTGACTGCGTCGTTATAATCATCCCGGCCAAACCGGGCGCCCGCGAGAGAGCGAGAAGGAGGTCGGGTGCCGCCACGAACGCTAGGTCGAAGACAACGTCCAAGACGTCCAAGACGGTGCTCTCGACGGATCAGGGCAGTGCTATGTAGAAAGCTGTAACGTGCGAAGACGAGTAGATGCTGCGCGTGCGCACAGTTGTCGTTTGGCGCTGTAAAGTCTTAGACTAGAGCACGACCTTCTCGTCGTCTAATCGTATCTACCGACTGCGTGCCTGGAACAGCTTTCAACGGGTCCTGTCGCCGGCGCCCTGTGGGATTTGTAGGTTCGCTGCAGATTCTTCGCCGGTAACAAACAGCCTAAAGAAGAGGGGTGCGGCTGCTTCCGTCTCTTGCGTTCCAACGTCGATGACACATGAACCGGGTTTCACATAGAGGGTATTCATCTCCAGCACACGATTACAGCCTGAGGTAGTAGTTTGGCTGAATACCATGAAGTCATATACATTCAGCGTTCATATTCACAGCTAGCGTTACGCATCGTAATTCGTCGTCCTACTACCAGCCTGAGCCGACAGTGCGCTCAACTCAAAGCTATCAGCCCCTGCTGTATGAGTTGCTCTGCGAGTGCTCTGCATTGTTGTAGGTAGCTCCACCGCTCGGCGCATCGAGATAATCAAGCGGGTCCCGCCAATGGCACCGATGCAATCGACAAGCCTCGCTCGCGTCAGTGCGACATGATTACACAGCTAAAAGTTCCGCTCACATGTCAGCCCACAGGGCTTGCTGCTGTAAGTAGTTCAGCTCCTGTACGCATCGCACAGAACAGCGGAACGTACCGGTGCCGCAAAGAAGTAGATCATACAAGCCGCCATAGCGCTGGAGACCCTAGAGAATGTGATGAGAACTTTTCGCAACCTATGTGGTTTACTCACAGGATGAAGTAGATGATAGAGTCCCTTATCAATACGTAGAAGATGTTCGTATGTCCATGTCCGAGCTGATGAAGAGTGGTGCGGCTTTCCCAGCTCTTCCGCATCATGAGGAGAGCCAGGGATGCCTCGTATAGGAGCGCTAGCGGCGATATCAAGTAAATAATCTGAGAGGGAGAGGAACATAAAGACGTACGAGGAATGAAGCAAATACCGAGCTCTCTTGGGTAAATGCTGCAGTAGCCACAGTCAGCGCTGAACGGCAAGTCTACGGGCAACACATCAGCGCAATCGGCGCATTGAACTCAGTGGTAAGGCATACATTGGATCTTGGCTGAGAAGTGGAACCACATGCCGACAGCCAGAGCGATTTCGGCGGCGAAGATGACGGCGTTTACTCTGAGGATTGTGCGCGAACGCATATACATGACGTAGACTCGCAACTGGAGGATAACTTGGAAGGGAAGTCAGTGTCAATGATAAGATAGTAGAACTGGATAGTACAGGTCACCTTGGACAATGAATATGTTGACTATCATCACCACTGCTCTGACCCATGTCCTTGTGCTGCGCCTGCAGGAGAGGTCAGTCGATACCAAGACAAGGCACAGCGGGACTTACAGCTGCGAGGACGATCAGGAAGTGCGTGACCGCCAGTCGAGGTCTCGTACCTGGGTCGAAAACGTCCCGCGCGTAAACGCGTACAAGTTGAAGACCATGAGGCCGAAGCTCAGATATCGCAGCTACGCTCGTTATACGGTAAGACAAGGGCCCGAGAAAGTGATGCACGTCACTCACTGCGATGAAGAGGTAGCCTGAAGTCTTCAGCTTTCGGCGCTGTGGGGCGTTACATGGATGCACTCCGAGACGCAGCCTAGACGCACCCAGATGATGTCGATCTGTGAAAGGCAGCTCAGCGTGGCATAGAGCGGCCGACAGATATAGGGTGTACCTCATCTCCCATCGTTAAAACTGTCGGTCATGGCGTAAGAACATTAGAGGAATGTTCACCGGCTCATGATTCAGAGTGCGCACGTACTCCAATCCCAGAAGTATAACGACGTGCACGCAATCTCGCCAAGAGAGATGACTGAGCTCCTCTGAGTTGACAGCCGAAGCGCTCCTACGCAAGATGCGCACTGTAGCTATCCGTGTAGGCGTTTATGATGCTTTCGGACATGGCTGGGGTGGAATGGTGGAATCTCTGCCTGTGGGTTGCAGAGAGAAAGAGAGGAGGAGACAAAGATCGCCAGATCGACCTGCAAGGCACAGAAGGTGCTATGTGGCTGCCGGGAGTAATGAGCGGATGCGCTGCAGCGAACCCTGACGCATCTCTCCCGCGCTCGCTACCGAGACGGGCGCGGAGTAACAAGAAATCTACCAACACCCTCTGCCAGTGCTCATAAGAAAGGGACGAGAGCCGTCGGGGCCTATGCGTTGCGCAGTGTGCGTGCGATTTACAGTGCAGACCGCTTGAAGATGTTGCGCCGCATCGTGATGTCAAGCGGTTCACAGGTGCCTGGACATGACTTCCCGCCTCGGACCCGAGCTTTCAGAATGGTATACGGCGCCAGCCACAGTGAACCCGCACATAGCCTATACCTGGATCCGTGGGCCACGACCTGAACTTGCCAAAAGCCGTCCTCAAAGTCGAAGGACCCGTCGTTCATGAAGCTTGAAGAAAGACCGAGTTGTCTGCAAACGCTGATACTGACAAGCCGAACGCAGTATACTGAAGCGTAGCTAGAGATGGTAAATCCGATCGACACGTCGCTTGTAGTGGCTCCGGATGGCAATACAGCGGAAGGCCGTCCTGGCAGGGTCCAGAAGGGTGCATTGGGCCTCTAACAGAAACACATCTGACAGGTAGCCTAAACGCGCCTGTCGAGGAACAAGTGCTCGATCCGGTTAAAGGTCGTGTGACTGTGCGGCTGACTACTGTAGCGCAGACTGCAGCCACGAACCCGCAAATCTCGGCGCGGCAAGAGTCAGAGCGATGACTGCCAGCGAACGAGGCGCGCCACATGGGTATGCAATATACAGTGCAGAAGTCGAGGTTTGTCGAAGGCACGGAGGTTGAACCGCCAGCTATGCACAGGGACTGAGTTCGTCGCCGTCATTCGGGTGAAGGATTCGGCCCGGCAATTGCCACCCGCGGATGAGGAACAATGTTCTTCAACCGCGAACAAGTGCGCTGGAAGCTACTTCGGGGTCACATCTTACCCTTGACACTGCCTGATAAAGCTAAAGATCATGCATAAATAAAAAGTACAACTCGCAGTCTCCAAGACAAGGGTGATCAAATCGTCGTCATGGCCGACTTGTGCTTCCGATGACCGTGGATACGACTCGCTCTACGCCAAGACGTCGGAGCGGCCCCTCCAACGAATATGTCATGCTGCGCCCCCGGCGCGAAGCCCATCTTCATGTTGTAGCCTTCAAGTTGTTTCAAGTTCTCAGGACTCAGCGAATGGAGTACGGTAAGGGAAGAGAGGACGCACCAGGAGAGCGCAAATGACCGTCTTTCTGAAGCTTGCTCAAGTCGCGCAGGTCAGCTTCGGGAACAGTGTTGAAGTCGTCGTTCTGGCTGTGGATGATCAAGCCCTTCGGGCCCGGAACGCACTTGCTCGAGTCGTCCTCGCACCAGACCGCCTTCTGCGCCTTCCCGAGGGGGAGAGCATCATGCTTTGCTCCGGTGACCTTGCACTTGAAGCTGGGAGCACCCGTCAGAGTCAGAGTCAGCGCCGACGAGGTACCGGTGTAATGAGTGCTTACCCGTTCATGTACTGCCCAACAAACGTCCAGAGGCAGTGAGACGAACCGCCCAGCAAGTGATGACTCGGACAGCGAGACGTACCAGGTTATCCTGCGCGCACCTAGGGAACGGGAACGTCAATACCACTGCGCACCAGCTCCAAGTTGTGGGGAAAAGAATCACCAATTCGGACTCCAGCCCCAAGCACAGACACATCCGTCCTCCGGGCAGGCGGGAAGGTTCGGGATCTCGTACTTTGCAATGCGTTTCCACGGCGTGTTCGGCGCGACGCTGACCACCACCAAGTCTTCGTACTGCACATCGTGGATGTCGGACTTGTACGCGATGGCTGCGACGAATTTTGCGGTCAGGTGCCTCAGGCTTGACTACTAGTAGTACTGAACGTGTACGCACCGAGGACGGTGCCGGAGGCATCGGCCTCACTCGTACTATGCATGTTCGGGCTCGTCACGCTTTAAGTTCCAGACGACCGATGAGTATGTAGGTAGTACGGTTTCCATACAGCAGAGAGATACGTACCACTTGCCATTGTCGATCCAGTGGTACAATTCAGGGTGCGCTAATGTATGCGGCGTCCGAGTTCAGCGGGCACTGGTTCTCCTGAACATCACTCACGTGCTCCATCTGAACAAATGTTGTCGGTACTACCGATCAAACCAGAGAAAGGGCCAGCCTGAGAGACGTACCAGCCCAGTCCGACGTCTTAGTACCATCTGGAGCGTCCGTTCTGAACATCATGATGAAATTTTACGACGCTGGGAGGTTCTCACTGAAACCCAGACTGCTGACCGCCTTGTTGCCTATGATGCAAAGGTCAGACACGGTAATTTTTGGGATGGACACGCACCGACGAGCTCAAGCTCAACGTATCCGCCCACACGTCTATAAGA
This sequence comes from Exidia glandulosa HHB12029, assembly GCA_001632375.1. Classification (NCBI taxonomy): domain Eukaryota; kingdom Fungi; phylum Basidiomycota; class Agaricomycetes; order Auriculariales; family Exidiaceae; genus Exidia; species Exidia glandulosa. The sequence continues at coordinate 15,951 of KV426187.1, read as the reverse complement.
AGAAAAGCGTCAGGACCCCGCACATCGAACCGGCCAACGTACAGCTCGAGAAACTCCCCTTCCGGCGGAGGAAACTCCTTGCACTGGTTGGTTGTATCAGGACCGGCAAAGAGACAGGGGTCCGCGACGACCGCGACGAACCTGTCCGCGGAACCAGAACTCGTCCCACGTTTGGACTCGCTGTTGCGGGTCCGAGACGGAGCGGATGCCTTGGACGGTCACGTTACTGCAAGAAATCCGAGTCAGCGACGAGTCTCAGTGCAGTACTAGCGGACATGCGCACCTGAGACCGTTGAGACAGTACATGGCTGTGAAGATGCACGAGAAACTAGTCAGAGTGTGAAGTGAATGTTTTGTACGTACCGCGATGATACGCTCCGATGTGCGCATGGGCAAGGTGAGCCGAAGCGATGAAGAATGTTATAAGAGGAATCATGACAATGAAGAAAGTAGAAATTGAAGCAGCAAAGAAGGAGAAGAAGAAGAGGAAGCGTACGACGGAAAGGCAACAAAGGACAGTCACAGTGGGGAGCCCTTTATGAAGCAGCAGCCCGGAGCGTAGTGAACACTCCGAATACGACGACCAGGGTCTAGAAAACGCCGAGCTCAGGTCAGCGTCTTAAGAGATCCGAGATCGACAACGCCCTGCGCGGCAAAACGGGTCAGGGCACGGGTCGTTTGCTATTAGAGAAAGTCAGCCAAGGATTCATAGCAACTTACAAAGCGGTGCGCACCCTTGCTACGGCGCAAGGAAAACTGGCTGCCTCAACGAAACCGGAAAACATGAGTCTGTGTTTTGAATAAGTACGACAGCAAGGGGAAGCGGGGACGGTATAGCGCATACATAGCACACTACTATACAGCGACGCGGCGGGTGTAGGAGGTCACGGGTTGGTACAACATGGCATAGCATAGCGTACGCGTAATCGTGTAGAAGCGATATAGACAGAACGAAAGCAAGGGCATAGGAGGCATGGGATCATAAAACGACGCGCAGCTAGGTGCGCGGGGAGAGATAGCAAAGCGAAAATGAGGCAGGTGGAAAGGCGTAACTTGTAACCAAGACAACATGACATGAGTAACGTTCAGGTTCTGCTCTGACCGGCGCTCTCGACTGCCTCGCTGAGCGCAAACGCCGCAGCGACGCTCGCAGCGAGCACGCGCCAGTGCCAGCTCACACCGACTTGGGCCGTCTGGCCGCCCACGCCGAGCCCTCCTGCGACAGCGCACGCGACGCGAACGATCGCCGCGCTCAAGGGGTCCACAGCCCGACGCGGGGTGGAGAACGAGATGAGGGCGCCGAAGAGTTGCGGGATGAGCAGTGTTGGGAGGGACCATAGGAAGAGGGTGGTGTAGGGCGCGCTGGAGAGGAGGTAGGCGAGAGGCGGGTAGGGGATGTGTGCGATGAGGGACGACGCGTTGGGTGGGGTCGTCGAGAAGGGAGGTGTCAAGGGGATCTGTAGTGGCGACGAGCAGACGGACGAATGTGTAGGGACGTCGACGACGGCAAGTGCATCGGCGTTGGCGAGGCCGGTCGGTCGGCGGCGACAACAGCGCATAGGAACGGTGAGTAGGGCATTCATAAAAGAGATAGACATGGTAGATGGGTCGATGTTCGGTATGGTTGAGTTGAAGGAGTGTGGGAAAAAGGACAGGTCACGTGAGCGACGCGGTTCGGTTCGAGTCTGAAATGAAGGACGTACGTTGAGGTAGGACCACGGGACGACGCTGTAGATGACGAACAGCAGCTCGCTGACGACGGTGAGAGTCGCGATGTTGGTCGAGTTGGAGACAAACTACGTAGCCGTTAGCAGGACCCTTGAGCACGCACAAGACACGCGCACGGTACGGAGGTTTTCGAGGAAGACCTCGCTGCCCTGGAGGAGCTCGCTGGTGCGTATCTGCTGCACGATCTCTGTGGGCGCGTCCTCGATAGCCTCGCGTACGTCGGCGATGATGGACCGGACGGGCGAGGGCGGGAGCGGGAGCTGGCTTGGCTCGACGGACTCCGGGACGGCGAGATGGGTGTCCTTGTTGCGGAGGACGACGGCGCCGCGGGAGGCCTTGCGTGCTGCGCGCGACGTGGGCGGGGTCGTCTCGTCGTCGGAGGTCCTGGGCGGTGTAAGACATTCGACTAAGCATGCTAAGCGGGCACATACGGCATGACCGTAGTCTGTCTTTTCTTGCGACCATACAGACCAGAATACACAGGGTCGTCAGATAACTTGGTCTCGTTCGCGTCCAGGTGCTCTCTATACGTCGCGATGAGCGCTTAGTTGTGGAATACAGCACGGCGACGGACCTGATGCGCTGCTCGAGATCGTCCTTGGTTCCAGACGCGCTGATGCTCAGGTTGCTCGCTATTTCCTGGAGCTCGGATTTCTTCTTCGGCTTCAGCGCGCCGGAGTACGTCGTGGAGGTGGACATCGCGCGGCGGAGCGGAGCAGAGTGGTTGGGTCGGAGATCAAATCGCGCACCGGACCTTCAATCCCGGATCCTTTCGAGCTTGTGCTCACTGGCCCCTTGTGCTCACTGGCTTGCACCGTCGTCTGGATATTGCACGATGCGCTCAAATGTGGTCACTAGCCCTTTGACTCTTCTCACGAGGCTGTAGTGCCTTGCGCATTCAAAGTCGTCAAGCTTTGGTCTTGACACGGCTTCCCTCGTCTCAAATCGTACTATTTTCGTAGTCCAACGTGAAGGTCCGGTGCCCCTTGGGCCACGGCGTCGTTGCGAATATCTTCGACTTCTACTTGATCTCGCGCTTTGTGGCGAGTCTTCATGGGACCGTGGTCGCTGTCTTACCTTGCTAATCGGCTTGTGGACCTTGGCCTTTACCTGTCACTTACTCAGTGCTGACCTTGCAGATCAGAGTTTCGAACCTGGCGTATGTCATCCATCTGGTACTTGCTTGTCTTGCGAAACTTTTCCCTGGTGCGAGGCCTCTGTCTCGTCAGGGATTCGCGTGAACGACTGTCTATGTCCGTGGCCCTCAGGTTCGTCACCTACGCGTGTCTCTGTGCGGCCAACGCTCTTTGGGGGCTTCTATGTCTTTGCGCGAATATATATTTCAGTCCCTCAGTAGCGTATCCCCGCGTACGCTTCGACGCAAAACCCCGGAACAGCTCAGCAAACTTGACAAAATCTTTTTAAGATATTCAGACTCGGGCAATGAAGTTGGGTTTACGGGTTTGAACTACGCTTCTCACTCGTGTCAAAGGTACATGAACAAGCGGAAACGTCATCATCCTTGTCCAGACAACATGCTTCCTTCCGAATGCCAGCTCAAGTCTCCAGATAAGTATTCAAGTTCTAATGAGCGCATCAGTGAACTATGCCGATGCTGCAGAAGCTATACAACTTGTGCTCACCAAACAATGCAACAATCCTCAACAGGGTCGAAGAGGGCCTCGGGAGGTGCAGTTGGAGTGGGCGACGCCGGCGGCAAGAGCGAGGCCGAATGCGAACTTCATGATCACTTCAAGTTGTTGAGTGATGAGGTATATCAGTGAGACGGACGAAGCTTTATACCAGCGGGCTCTCCTGTCTCTGACATGGGCCGAGCGCGAAGAGCAGCCACCACTGGCAAGGCTGCGCTGTCCCGGAGACCTACAACCCCAAATCATCTGCCGCGGTGCTCAATTGCCACGTAGGGTTTCCGAGCGAGATCCGATGCCGGTGCCGAACTCGAGTCAGTTCGCGGGTCGACCTGAAGGCTTGTACCCTTCTTGCTCGAGCTTGAAGCTCTTTTGATCGCCCGAAGCAGGACAGTGTGCCCAGTCTGAATCGTGTCAGGCGCCAGATTCTCTGGTACGCGTGCAAGCAGGAACAAATGGCAGGCGCGGTCTAAACTCCGCGATTTGCCTCTTGTCTTTCTACTTTCCGCTATGCCGCTGTTCTTCCCGGGCCGACCTCTCTCGCTCACGAGTCCGCTCACGAGTCAGCACGGGATGACTTGCCTACAAAGTTAGCGATATGCTCATGATCATGGACCTGCTCGTTTTCGAATATGTGTCGGACCCTCCAAGAGTCGTCCACCGCTGCTAGGCTTGCAATTGATGCACAATCGGAACTCGGACACTGAGCAATTGCAAAAATGTACCTTGCTACTCGCTCTGTCGCGGGTGCGGTGGCTGCGGTGGGAGTTCTACTACCTCATTCTACGCCCTTGGGCCTGCCTTCGCCGGTGCGCCGTCCGAGTGTCCTCCGCACATCTCGGCGACTTCTACTATTGTGAGCTGATGTCCGACCGGGACAGGACATCGGCCACTGGGTTGATCGGGATCGGGGGAACGGCTCTCCATATGCCCGATTCGTGGTTACTTAGGAGAATCCCTCCGTATGGGCAACTCTTACTCGATCGGGCTGCGCGCGCTGGTATTCGTCTCGATTCCGCTGCGGGGAGCGAGGAGTTGAACCCGAGACGGCGCGCGATTGTATGGAGAGCCGCGCCTGGACGCACTCAACTCCCGCTGCGCCAGGCTGTTCCTAAGACTCCAGAGAGGCTTGACGGTAACTCCGTCGGAAAGTGCGCACAGGGGCAGGCGAATGTCGACACACTGTAAGCTTCAAGGCCCAGGAATGTGTCTGACTTGTTGTAATTCTACTACGCGATATGCTGTCATTTTCCGACCCCGTATTCGAGCACAACACGGAGCGCGTTTTAATCTGTTTTAGTGCATGCGCTTTCAGGACTTCACAGACGTTCAGCTCCTAATCTATCTGCACAACTCGTCCCAAGCAGAAAAATGGTACTCGTGATCAACGCTCCAGTCGAAAAACTCTGGTTTTGGGCCGAAGAGTTCAAAGATGATACAGCAACAGATTTTTCCTCGGAGGAAACTTGCGGGACGATGTGCTTCATGCCATGACCGTGCACAAGAGCTTGTCAGCTTCAGTTTCGCAGTGTTAGAGCTGCGTCTGCATGTAGAACATGGAACGGGGACCCTACCCTCAGACAACGAGCCTTAGGAACATCAGTTGCATAACTCGTCTCACAGCACTGGTGTCCGTCTCTCCCATTCTAATAGCACTCACATATTTACCAGTTGTGTCTCGTCTTGCTCTCGCTAGTGACCCGCGCGCTCGGCGACCAGACCCATGACATCTGATTGAAGAACTAATCCCGACAGAGGTACACAAATCATGTAACTTACCCCGCAAATAATGAACAAATGGTATAAGAAAGCCCGGCTATAGCATAAGTGAGCAATAGCGATACAAATCTACTTATTACGACGACGAAGACGAAGACGAAGAGGAATGGGCCTGATTATCGAAACAGCACAGGCGCGCAAGGTCGGCGGCGCACTGTGCGTCCAAGTCCCCGAGAACGATGTTTTTCTTGACCTTGACGAGCGGCAGCATCGAGTCCGTGACGGCGTAGGAAATGGTGTGGGTGAGGAGACTGACGATCTTGCGCGCGGACAGCGTCGGGCGCTCGCGATGCGCGACGAGCTTGACCTTCCCAAAGCTCAGCGACGACATGAACTGTATTCCGCTGAAGCGCGAGGAGGAGGTCTTGACGAGACCGAAGAAGTCGTAGATCGGGGTATCGTTCGCTCCTGTGACGAGGACGCGTATGGCGCGTGCGCGGAGTGCATAGGAACTCGAAAACTCGGCCAGCTGAGGCTTCTTCAGGTTGTCGCCGAGAATGAGCACTTCACAGTGCAGGTACGCGTTGGTCGTGGTGAGCACTGAGAGGACATACGCGCTGCAGTTCCTTAAGACGCGCACGCGGCAGGCGGTATCCGTCCACGCAATAACCAGCCCATTGTCGTTATAGATTGCAAGGTGTGTGACGTTGCTGAGGCAGAGGAGGTAGAGCGCTGTGGCGGGGTGCGTGCCAGAACAGTCGACGAAGGGGACCTTCTCGCTGCTCAGGTTTCGCAGCGTCTCTTGCATAGACGCGATGAGCTCCGAGATGCGGAGGACGAGTAGACGCGGGAGGTGAATCGGCTGACCGAACGCCCGAGCATTGACAGGGTGCGTAATCTCGAGTTCTTGAGCGTTGCTCGCGGTACGCGCAATGTTGTCAATGCTGAACCCCGCCTGCGCGTCGTTGTCGTCGGGAGGAGGAGTGATATAGCGGATAGAGCGCGCCATGGACGACGGGGTCGTGTTGCGTAGCGCTACAAAGATCTTGTCATCGTCACCGTCACCGTTACCAGTCTGTGAAGTCGAGTCGATGTCCATCGCATCCTCGAGCACCGCAGCAGACTTTGGTGGCAATGCGCGGGCGTGGATGGCTTGGCTTTGCCCATCGTGAGAGGTGGGCTTGACGAATGGAAAGGGAAGCGAGACTGGGCCAGACGGAAGGTTGTTGGTCGACCCGCTTGCACGCAGCCGAGAGCCCTGCGTACGACTTGTACTGCGTCCGGGGTCTAGGTTTGAAACAGCGTCGGCTTCTTCGATCTTGGAGAGCCGTCCCTCGGGCGTCCTCTTGTAGCGTGCACGGGAAGCCGTTGAGCCAGGCAATGGCGCACTGGGAGAGGACGAGGTGAAGGAAGATGTGCCGTTCTTGCGCGAGGGAGAAAATAACGATGTGATCCAGTTTGCGGACGACGATGTGTTGGTCTGGGCGCGGGCTCGTTCACGCACACGAGTCTTGACGTCGGCCCCCGTGGAGTATGGCGTGTTCGAGAGTTGCTCGTTGGTCGAGGTATATCTTGAGAAGGTAAACCATGTCGTTCTGGAACTGAAGCGTGTTAGAGCGGAGGCAAGAGAAACCATCGAGATAACACACCGAGGTACGGGACTGAGAGGCGGCTTGGGAACTTGGGAGGATGCATTATACGGAGTGGAGGAACCGGTTTGCGTGGAATTTGAGGTTTCGTGGGCGGCCGGATAACCTGATGAGCGAATGTTAGAACGAGTCCATACGCCATGAACAAGCCACGCATACCGGAACGGGAAGTGGTGTAGTTGGACGATGGTGCGTTGTTGCGTCGTCGTGAGCGATAGCGAGCAGTAGAGAGTGTCTGTGCGTGTTGCGATGGAAGGAGTGTGTTCAGAGAGCGCGGGTTGCTTGGGATGGACCTGAAGAGCGCTGAGCGAGTGTTCGACGGCACAGCGTGAAGAGAAACCCACAGCTCGCCCTTGGAGGTTCGTGACGACGGCATGAGCGCGTACAGAAGGTACTGGTTCAAGTTCAAGTTGGAAAGGACGGCTCTTCGGCGCGCTGCTCGTCCCAGGCCGACACTCCTGAATTTAGTCCCAATGACGTCGGGCCGCATTAGGGGTACATCCAAAGATTCAGAGAGAGTGCGACGCGTAGATGAAGCGCTTTGTAAGGGCAACGCTGGGGATCAGAACGTAGAGAACAGCACATCGTGGTAAGAGATCAAGTAGGATTCGGCCGTGTCAACTCCGACGCAATTCGACCGTCTACATCGACGTGTTGGCTGCACACCTCCACACGTAACGTATCGCTTGTCACGCGGAGCTTGCTCCTTTTGCTCTGAAAGTGCCAGGTCCCGACTTGGTCTCAACACGCAGCGCCGTCAACTCATTTGCAACTTATATTACTAGACACCGCCAATGGTCTGAACGGGACGCCGCCCACGTAGGTGCCGAATTGATCGCAAGGTGCTGTGCCCCTCTCTTACATTGTTCTACGTGAAGTATGAGGCGGTACACGAATTCCATGGTTTCTGCATACCGCTTACTCGTCGGGTCACCTGCTCTTTCGGCTGCGCCAGCCATGTACATAGCTCGTACACTGGATGGAAGGGAATGGCATAGAACCATAGGCGGTATTTGTTGGCAGCGAAATATGAGCCTGAGAGTTGCGCGAAGGCGCCAATACGCCAGCTGCGGCAAGTGGACCGGCCCAAGCTCGAGAGGAAGAGCTGTGCAGGAAATGATCTTCATATACTTAGTCAACAAAAATACATAAAACGTTCAAGGACAGGCTGTCCACCGCGAATAAACCCATAAGAAACCTGTAGGACAACCATAAATACCACATTGAAAAGGAAAGAGCATGGCCGTTAGACCATGAGCAGCGCGGAGAGCAAAGAACCAAAGACAAGCAGAGTTGAGACGCTGCGCGTAGAAAGGGCAGCGTTTCCGCCGTCTGTGGCCGCGTCCTTCAGAGAGCCAGGGGCAACCAGTACCTTGCCCCGCGGATCGTACTCCAGACAGTCGACGGGGAGTGTGTTCTCGAGCGGGTGCTCGAAGTCCAGCGGTGTGTACGCGATGTCGTTCAGCGAGAGTGTGAGCGCCATGCCGATGAACGGGTCCAGCCTCGTAAGACGAGGGAAGAGAACGTCCGTCGCCGCGGCGGAGGTGACGTTCGCCGCCGGTGCGACGCACTTCGCGTTAACGTTCTCGACTTGCGAGACTTTTACGCCGGCCTTGGGAAGGTCGGCGTCGAGGGCAAGGACGATGGTCTCGGTCAGCACAGGCAGGGTGATGTCGAAGTGCGGGCGGAAGGAGAACTCGAGGTCCATCTCGAGCTCGTCCGTCGAAGACTGGAACTGCGTCGTTGTGATCTTCGTCTCGTTACTAGATGCTAGTATCAGTGAAGTTCAATGCCGTGAGAAAAGTACGTACAATCCAGGGGCAACGTTCCGCTCAGGGTGGAGAGCAGCGACCAGCAACGTAGCGCCAGTCGGAACCTGGATGTCGACGCCATAGGTGAAGGTTACAGGCTTGGAGACGTTGACGAGACCATGAATCTGCGGGTCGAAGTGGACTTCAAGACCGGGGATCTGGACACACGCGGTCAGTGGTGGGAGTCATCAGGTGAACTGAGACGAGAACTCACGAGCGGGATGGGAATGGTTATGGGCGCGAGAAGCATGTGGATCGCCAGCTCATTTGACGTGTTGCTCGGGGTAAGATCGATCTCGAGCTCGATGTGCGCCGCGAAGTTGTGCATCGTCAGACCGAGCCAGTGGTCCTCAAAGTTGAAGTTCGTCCTGTTCACAAACTCGTTCGTGA
>KV426186.1:17766-76229 GCA_001632375.1 Exidia glandulosa HHB12029 | reverse complement strand
GTTGCGAGAAACCGCGAGGCCATGACCGCCCGTTGGTTTTGCGCAGATTATGATTTGAAAGGGTCAAGTCCCGTTGTTTACTTGCTGTTTACACTTCGCTTCCTCCTCATGAAAAGCGCTCACCAGGCTATTAAGGAGCTCTGGACAACTCTAGGACTCCCAGAGAAGATTTTGGAACGTCTGAGGCTCACTGGGAATACCGAGACTGCTGTGCAATCGTCATTTCGACTCGGTGCTGCCGCCCAGGTATGCAGTTCTCTCGCAATCACGAGCCTGAGGAGTCGACTCAAGGACTCAGGCGTCCATCGCATCGTCAGCATTGGGAGCCGCATATTTCAATGAGTTGAATACTGGAAAGACTCAGACGGTCTCAGTCGACGCTCGGCACGCTGTCCTCGAGTGTGGTGAGCAGCACATCTATCGCTGCAAGACAATATGCAGAGCAACGCAGCGAGCGAGCGACTATACGAGCTAGACGGAAAGCCGCCGCCGCCACTCTGGGATCCTCTCGCTGGGGCGTATCGAACTCGGGACGGGTGGGTTCGCATTCACACGAATTTCCCTCAGTAAGTTTCACAGATCATCCGCGTCTTAGAGACTCGTACTGATGCTTCACATAGTCATAGAGATGGTATATTGAAGATATTAGGTTGCGAGGCGTCCCGCGAAGAGGTTTCGGCGGCTCTGCGCTCGTGGACTGCACTGGAATTCGAGACTGTGGCATCGCAGCAGGGGATGTGCGTTGCAGCATTACGCAGCTTCGACGAATGGGATGCGACACCGCAAGCCCGTGCCAACGAGGGTGTACCACCAGTAGAAGTTGTGCGGATCGGAGACGCTCCTTCCCGCCCGCGCGACAGCTCCTCTCACGCGCCCTTCGACGGGATACGCGTACTGGAGCTTACTCGTGTTCTCGCGGGACCTACGTGCGGGCGCACCCTTGCAGGTTGGCACACTACCATTCGCCCTAATGTGCTGCTACTGAACGTATACCGCAGGACACGGCGCGGACGTTCTATGGGTGACGTCTCCCAACCTCCCCGATCTCCCAGGACTGGACGTGGACACCTCGCGCGGCAAGCGCACCACTCAGCTTGACCTCACGCACGAAGACGATCTGCACCGCCTCCGTACACTCGCCAGCGACGCAGACGTATTCCTACAGTCCTACCGCGCGGACGCGCTTGCGGATAAAGGCTTGAGCCCGACCGACCTCGCCGCTTTGAAGCCTGGGATCGTATACGCGCATCTTAACGCGCACGGTTGGAATGGGCCCTGGCGCACGCGACGCGGAGTGCGTTGATCTACTTCCTTCGCTTCCTACGCTTCTCTGACTGACTGGCGCACACAGTTCGACTCCCTCGTGCAAACAGCCAGCGGTTTCAATCTGGCCGAAGCGCAAGCTTTCGGATCTGAAGACCAGGGACCTGACGCGCTCGAGCCACAGCCACGACCTCTACCGTTCCAAGCTCTGGACCACGTCGCCGGATACATGCTAGCGCTTGGAATTTCCTCAGCCCTTTGCAGACGTATAACGGTACAGTACTTGGCAAAGTCATCTTCCCCTTCCTATGCTGATACACCTGCTTGCTTTATAGGAAGGCGGTTCGTGGGAGGTTCGTGTATCGTTGGCGGGAGTGGCGAGCTGGATCCGTGGCCTTGGGCGCGTATCGGGAGAAGTCATGGCTGTAGCCCGCCCGCTCCATCTTCCGGGCAGCGCAGAAGTGGAAGCCCTTCTGGAGCCGTGGCGAGCCGACGCCGACGGACGAGTTATCAGAGCCATTCGGCACGCTGCGCGGCTCTCATGTTCGGACTCGACTACGGACGTTCTGGGAGATGAAGGCTCCAACATCGAGTCAAGGCAGCTCATCGCACCTCTGGTTCTCAACAGGCACCGTCCGGTCTGGAGGTGACCCAAGTCTTAGTCTGGCAGTGTCCATCGCTGTACAGCGCGCGGCACCGACTGGCGGTGTCTTGTACATCAGATAACAGTGCAATGCTGACTAACTAAAGCATGACAGCGCTCAAGCTCAAGAGCGATCCTTGCACACTGCCTTAAGGGCACATCCATCCATCCAAGTGCAGACCATCGCGGCGGCGCTCCGCCTCGTTATAAGTATGGACCACCGCCGCGCCATTCCCCGTTCCTTCCCGCTTTCCCTTTCCTGCCAGCCAGGTCGACCGTTCTCTCGCATCTTTTCGTCATGCCGTCGTCGTTGGGTTCAGCGAGTGTAACATCGACTCGCGCCTCCCGCGCGTTATTCAACCTCGTATCGCTTGGACCGGGCCTGATCGATACCTGATCGGTCTACCCATGCTCCTACTTGCTATCTTCTTCGGCCGCAATACCGTCAAGCGTGGAGCGGTATACTTGAACTTTATAGTATCAGTCACACTGCTGGCATTGGCGATCAGTCTCTTGTACGTCCAGAAGTGCTAGTCACTGGTAACCGCTTAAAAATTCATGTCATTCAGAGTCCGTTCGGGACAAAATGTTGGCCGTTTCACTTTCCGTTTCGGCAGCTATACGGCACATCCGTGGTTCATCCGAAGGGCGCGCCCACGTCGCCCGCGAGCGTGCACGCTTTACCGTCGACGCAAGCTGGTGCGCGTCGACCTCATGTATCTTACAAACCAATAGCCGTATACATATACCGCTCTATGGCCACGTTTTGACTGCCGCGGCCGCAAAGGAAGATACAGCGCGTGCACACAGCGCGCAGTGGTCTAGCTGCACGGGCGTCGCGACACTATGCGACAGAGCACAATAGCGGACAGGGGTCGGAGCGCTATACGGTTTGGGGCGGAATGCCTTCGACCTTCGCACTGGGCGCCGTCGCGGCGGAGTCGTCTTGGGTGCGCGGGACGTGGTTCACGCTCACGGCTGGGCCACCTTCTCTACGCGCCCACAGAGGAATGCTAGTTGACTTGCTACTCTATGTGAACATGTGTGGTGTGTGGTGGCGGCGTGTGGGCTGCTCTACGAGTTCACAACCCGTCGAGAGCGCGCCACGCATTCTACCAGCACTCATTCTGCTACAATTAGTATAGGAAAATATGTATATTGGCATTATACAGCATGTTTATTATACACTTTAATGGCTGGTGAATGGCTTGGACGTCGAAAAGGCGGCGCGCTGCGCTGCCGCCGACGAGCGCGCCCTGCGGATGAACCGCAGGATGGTTCCGTGTATTGCAACCGAAACGGAAAGTGAAACGGAAACGGCCAACATTTTGTCCCGAACGGACTCTCAGGCCGCTTGCTGGGCAGCAAAGCCAACTGTACCCCGATTCACGATCCCTATGCTTCGTGCAAACAGCGCTGGGAGACGCCGCCCTTGCGATGTGAGCCTGAGCCGTTTCCGCCGACTGCACGCGCTGACCCGGGTTCTGTTCTATCAGGACGCCGGTGTCAATCCTTGCGCTCGTGCTAGAGGTAGGTTGTGTTTCAGGCGGATGACGTCCCAGTCTCTGATGCAAGCCGTAGTTGGGGATCGGCCTGCAACGGATGCGCGTGCCGGCAAGTACTGACACGAGAGCACCCGGCTGGACGAAGATGGTCACCACTATTGCGGTGCGTGTTACTTACTTATGTCGGGTCTGGAAGGCGTATTGACGCTGTGAAAGTTCATCATCCTTCCCTACGTCGCCTTCACCATCTTTGGCCTTCGGGACATCATGTATTTTGTAAGTCAACCGTCACACACTGGCAGGCTTCTTTCCGCGGAATCTTCCTGACGTTAAGAACAATGGGTAGATGCGAATCGAGTCAGGATATCCGGATTACGATGTTCTCAACCCGGCGTTTTACTGCAAACTATCCACAGTCGATCCTTTCATCCCTCTCGCTGCTACGTGCGTACCATTAATATCAGCGGTAGTTGCGACGCGTACTAAACCACCTCCCTTAGAGAAGCTCCACTCGTGATCTTCATTGCCGTCATGTCTTGTCTCACACTTCTCGCGGAAGGTACGTCAAAGTCGCCTTTCCCAGCCCAGCTCATCTCTGGCTGTACAGGATACATCGCATACATGCTTTGGAAGCAGTGGAAGAATCTGCGAACTACGAGTAAAGACGACTGCAAGCCCATCCCTATAGGATCGTTGATACGGTTAACGCTGTTCACGCTCTACCGCATCGCCATCGTCGTGTGCGTGCCTCCTATTCGTTGCGGAGTCTCTCTAATTATCGCGCATGTCTCCAGTGTCGCGATCGAGGTCGTACGCGAGCCGCGTATATTTCCTATCGCGGAGTTCTTCCATGGCGCAAGTGAGTAACTTAATGTCATGACTGAGGAAGATAGACATTCGACTGACGGCCTTGGCGTCTACGTAGTTCCTTTCGTTGTCTTCGTTATCTTCGCTTTGCAGCGGGCAAGTCCGAATCCCATGGGCTTCTATGCATCCACTAACGTCTTTGGATTTCAGGATATCTTATTGACATGGCTTGGCTGGATCAGTGTGCCATGGGCGTACTTCAGGTCGAGACGAATTGGATCCGATTCGGTAAAGAACATGCCGGTGGAGACCCCATTACAACCCGAGTTCAAGTGACGATGAACGCTGGTTTTTTTGTACTGATATCTATATGTACGATGCTTTGAGATTGTGAGATGCCGGGTTCACTTTCGCACGCATCAGTTGCATTGCTGATACGGCGGGATTGCGTGCGTATCTCCGTCTGTAACGCCGCGTCTTCTCCCCATGTTCGCCGGGGGCAGGATGTGGTTGCGACATAGGCCGCCGACACAGCAGTAAACGGACGTATTGAAGTACGCTCGTCATACGCCGTGACGCTGCATGATCTGTCGCTTGCTGAGCACTTTCAACGCGCGACTTGAGCCTACACCGAGATCGTTCCATGCCCAGTCACAACGCCCGCCGTCGCACTCGTCATGGTCAAGATCAACAACGCAAGCAAGATGTATTAGCAGGAGCGACAACAGCACCAGCACCTCCCTCAGACCATAGCCTTCTCGATAGCGAGTTTGATAGCCTGAATCTGGCTCGACAGCTGCGAATTCTCGTTCGTCGTCACGCTCGCGGCAATAACAGGCCGCGACATGCCGCACGCGCGTCCGAGCGCGGTCTTGTTGGGCACGAAGATGTACGGCACGTTCTACACACAAATACACTGTGAGCTCAAACGGCAAAAGCGGGCAGCAAGGACGGACGGACCTTATCTTCGCAGAGCAGAGGAAGGTGCAGAAGAATCTCGAGCGGCGTGGTGTCGGCCGTGAGGACGATAAACTCTGCGATACCGCGGTTCAGCGTCTTGGTCGCTGCAACCACAAACGCGGGTCAGAGTCGTGCCTCATGCCACAAGCACCCAGAACACGCACCTTCGTTCGCGCCCTTCCTGAGCTGCTTATAGTTGCCCGCCTGCTGCACGAGGTCCAGAATCTACGAGACGTTGAGCCACGGCGAGCGACCACTAACGGCGACGGCAACGCGCACCTGGTTCGTGAGCTTAGCGTCGGCGAGCGGCCACGCCTTGGGGTTTGGTGGTTCCTCGGCCATTGGTTCTTCAACGGGTGTGGGTTCTTCGACGGGTACGAGTGCGGTGCAGAATTTGAAGTAGTTTGCGGGTACGAGTGCGGTGCAGACGTTGTTTTCGGGTACGAGTGCAGTGCAGAAGTTGTTTTTGCTTTTGAAAGCGTAGACCTCACAGGTGGCGATCACGGGTCGTGCGCGGGTGGTGGCGAGAGTGAAAAAGCGGAGTAGCCCGCCCATGAATTTCAAGCACCGAATATCTTCCTGAGGTTCAATTGAACATGTACAACCTTCGTTAAGTTTACTTAAGAGTAGAGTGGAGAAGTGGTAAGTATATAAAGACTGCTAATGGCACTTTGGATTCATTTGTAGGAAAGGCACATGGATAACTGCAAGAGAAATTTTACTTCTTCTTCGCATCCTCCTTGGTGCTAGTCACGTTAAGCAGCAACGCGTCGCTATCCAGCATGACCTTATTCCCGCTCCCCTGCAGCGTCTGCGCGATCTCGCGCGCGGCCTCAAGACGACGCAGCGCGAGGAAGCCCTTGTTCGTCCGGACGGCCTCGCCGATGAGCTCCGCGGACTTGGCCTCACCCTGCGCGCGCACAATGATGGACGCCTTCTCCTGAATCGCCTGGTCGACGAGGAACGCAGCGCGGAAGGCCGTCTGCTGCGCGACTTGCTTCGCCTCGACGGCGTGCGTGAACTCGGGGCTGAAGGCGACGTGCGTGATCGAGACGTCGTCGAGCACGAGGTTGAACCCGGCCGCGCGCGCGGTCAGATGCTCGCGCACCATCTTGGAGACGTTTTCACGCTGCATAGTGTCAGCATGAGCGCATAAGAATGTCGAGACAAGAACAGACCTGCGTGATGAGCTGCGCGGCGTTGAATTGCGCGACGATGCTCTTCAGAACCTCGTTCACGATGCTGGGCAATACGCGCTCGTCGTAGTCTTGGCCAAGGTCGCGGTAAATGGTCGGCAGCGCGTTGATCGACGGCCTGGACAGCACACGACAAGTAATGTTGACCATTTGCAAGTCTACACACACGCGTCAGTCAGTCACTACCCCTACGAGGCACGTATGACAACACACCCTTTGTGCCCGTCAAGCTCGCGATGCTGCGAGGTTTTGCGCGAATGTCGTAGATGATAGGCGTCTCGAACCACGGTATCTGCGCGTCCACGCCGTCAATATACACAAGATATACCCAATAAGACTTGCTAAGATGTACGCACCGCAAAATGAGTTCCTTCGTTGTGAATTTCCTGCCGAACGCCGTGTATTCTGCACATACGCGTTTGCCGGTCAGCATCGGCGTGAGCTCAGCTCATGAGAGATTGACAGACCTCGAATACTTTATAGCGCGGTGACCACCATCCACTATTCAAACACCATAAGCACGAGCGCACGTATAGAGCGTGAAGAGACCGTACCGTTGTACAGCGACGCGTTGAGCGCGACGCCGCCGACGACGAGCGCCGTGACAGCGAAGATGCCGCGCGGCACGCCAGGGGGGATGCGCGACCCGCCAGGGCCGCCGGCAGACTGGGCAGCGCGCGCCATTTTGCGCTGGAAGTCGCGGAGGTCGTTCATGGCGCGGGATGAGAACGAGAAGTTAACGAGAACGCGTGCGGACTTCGGCTTCGGCATCTATGTACTCTTTCCCCGCTTTTTTCCTTCGTGCTTCTCGACTTGGGTGGGATTGGCTTTGAGAAACTGATCACAGAGCTCGCGGATCACTCAGCAGTCGATATTCGCTGCTGTTAGCCCCCCTACTGCGCTCTTCCAGACTTGGTCTCATGTCTAGACGACGCACGAGTATCTACAAGACGCGGATGTGAACGAAACGCTGCAAGCACGCTGCGGCTGCATGTTCTTTAGCGAGCGCTCTTGGGGCTTCCAGTTTATCGTCCTCAACTGAACCCTATGCGAGTCCTCTGGATCAAGGCATCCCGTCCGCTCTTGATGCTCATATGGATCCTCGAGCTCTTTCTCGGCCAGGAGGCTTCTAAAGGCTTCTAACATCGTCCATGCCGCCCGTACATCTGTCGCGACCCTCTGCTAGTCTTCCCAAGGAGTCGATCCTCCCCGGTGTATACTTCTATTAGTTCTAATCGTGATGCTTTGCTGCTGTCCCGGTCTATGTTTGCATGCGGACGCTTCGCCTACGGACTTCCCGAGCTCGAACTAGGGTCGCCAATTGCTACAGCCAAGGCTCAAACCGTTTCATCGTCACATTGTCCCGTCTCTGTCCACATGCGTTCAGAAATCATATGTACATTCATCACTGTCCACACGACAACCGAGTCCACCGTTCTTCATGATTCTATCATTGGCAAGCGTCCGAATACCCGTCGCTCGCACGAGTACTCCGTTCCTCTTACGACTGCGCCGGAGCCACCGTACCGTCGTTGTCTACGCGAGTGTCAGTGAAACGGGTCGCTAGTCCAAGGCTCGCGCTTACACTTCGGAAAACTCGCCAGCGCCGTCCAGTTACGCGCAAGCGAATGCATCCCAACGGCATCCACATCCTCCTTCGAAGCGAGCTTAATAACTCGCATCGTCCCACTCGCATCCGTATACTGAAATGAGCTCGGGATCGTGCACTCCTGCGTGGCATTCTCGACACGGACGCGTTTCTTCGACCCGAGATGGACCCAGTTGATACTGCCGAATCGCTGCACGCCTCCGCCCTGACGACACTGCGTCCCAGGACCGAACTCCTGAACCGCCGAGTTGCCGCTGCACGAGCTACTGCCGTAGGCTTGCGCCTCCGTGCTGGAGGGCAGTCCGACCCATTGCACGGACCAGCCCCATGCGACGGGCCATTGACCGCAGCAAAAGCCACCGTTGTCGTCGCAGCAGTACGCGTCGCCCGTGCAGCTGATCGTACTCGCGAACGCGCAGTAGTGCACTGCGCGTACGGTGCTGATGAGAGCGAGGAGTGCGATGAGAATGAGAGTGAGCTGCATCTTGATGATTCGACCGCGGCGGGGAGTTGGTGCTGTGAATCGTTCCGTATGGACTGTATCTTATACTCCTGAGACGCGCCAGCATTCTCGGTCATCGCGGTCAATGTTTAGATGACAAGACTCGCCTCTCGTCTGCGCACTGCATCTCCCCGGTGTGACCTTTTTGCCCAGTGTTTCGACTTGCCTTCCTCGAGAAGAGGCGCGTGTCTAAAGAAGCACACATCATAAGGTAGGCTGAAAGAACGTGCTTTCGCGTAGTAAGCCATCTTTCAAGCTCAGGCTGTACCGCATGCGATCTCCTAACCCTGGCACTGCCGTGCATCGCGTTTCGGGTTTGCTTTTCGGCACCATTCTGATTTGAAACCGAAGCCTGAGTTGGGAGAGCTATTGACCAGAGCACATCGCACCATCCCGAGCCTCAGCTTCGTCGCAATGCATCAAGTTCAGGTTGTTGTCCGGAAATCCGAAACTCCGAGTCCGTCACGGTCATCATTTCCTGAATTAGTAGAAAATCAATCGCTCTCGGTCGACATCTTCCACCAGTGGCTGCATGTGAAAGTTCAGACGCCCAGTACACAAGTGTTCAGTACATGTCGAGTCGGGCATCTTCCGCAACCGTGACGCCCGGTGCCCCCTAAGGTCTGCGCTACGCTCATCCCCGCAAGACCCATCTTCCCCGAATGAGCCGAGAATCGCACCTCGAAGGGTATGCAGCAGTATTTGCAGCACTGCTATTGCTTTCCCGGACGGCGTTATCGGAGCGGCACTGGCAGCACAGCTATAGAGTTCCCGCACATGCAGTGCAGTCCAATTATAGAGCCCTGTATCGCAACTTGGCGCAAACTGCTCCCGTCTTCGGAGCTCCTCGGAGTCTTTACATCTTCTGCTTAGAATTCACTTTCATTGATTGACGAATTCCGGCGCTACTGCGTACGGTGCATCGTTCTGCTTTTGTTCACATTTGGGGTACTACTGCACAGAATCTGTCACAACACACGCCACAGGCTTCTCAGATCATCTCGACTTCATCTAAAATAAATTAGTAATCTATAGCAATTATACTTGAAAAGAGATCTCACACTTGGGGAAAGTAGAAAGAGCGGCGTAGTTCTTCTCGAGGGCATGCTTTCCAATGATCTCGACCTCCTCCTTGGACGAGATCTTGATGACGTGCTGAACGCCATGGTCGTCCTCATACTGGAACGAGCTCGGCGTCGCGCACTCCTGCGTCTCGGTCTCGTTGTTGCTGCGCTTCCCAGTGGGAGAATGGAACCAGTTGATATGCGTCACCCTCGTCCCTCCGCCGCTCTTGTGGCACTGTGTGCCAGGCCCGAAAACGACGAAGTTGAAGTCGACGCATGCGCTGCCAGTGTAACCCTGGCCCTGAGTACCTGCAGGCAGGTTCTCAAACTGCGCAGACCACCCCCAAGCCGTTGGCCATGGGCCGCAGCATACTGCACCACCGTCGTCGCAGCAGAACGAATCGCCACTGCAGCTGATGGTGTTCGTATATGCGCAGTAGTGCAAGGCCTAAGCGGCGCCGATAAGAGCGAGGAGAGCGGTGACTTTAGAGGAGAAGGCGATCTGCATAGTTGGCGAGAAAGACTCTTGTCGAGGGCAGTGAGGACTTGCAACCGGAATGTGCTGTCAATTTATACTCTCAGCTGATTTTTGCCAACTTTTTGAATCCCTTTTCTCGAGCGCTGAACCTCGTGACAGGGCCTTCTGCCCGTGAATGTTGGTGTATTGCCGTATTGCTTCAGCACACTTTCCATGATCAGTCGCCGTCCCGAACCTGATACTCCCATAGCCGACTACTACCGCAGCCAGTCGGAGGTGGTATCACACCGTCAACTTGACGGTGTGAATAGCCACCACCGACGGCTTTAGAGGGCGGACGGACGCATTGTCCGGGCAGAGAAACCCGATCAGACAGTGTGCTTCTCGGTGTTATGTGCGTCTAGAAACTTGCTCAGGCTGCAAACACGAAGTTTCGTGCATGATAGTCTGGACCAAGCCTAGACGTGCAAGTCGACCATCGCTTTTCCGTGCGTACGTCTCCGATCCATGTCGTGCGCCCGCACCTATAATAGATTATATGTATCATCGACTTTTCAGTGTACGAAACAGCGAATTTTGCACGGCGGAATGATCCGACGGTCCGCGGCCAAAAGTCTCAAGATCTCAAGTTAGCCACGGTGTCAAAGAGTCCGAAGTAGCACCGCTGGTAGCTATCCTGAGCAGGAGGCTGTTCACCTGGAACAGACGCGTATGGGCATAACATACAAGTTCGCCGAGTTTAATCCGGTGACTCCGGTCTGAGTTCGAGGAGTACAACTTGACGGGTACGTAACTTGCATTAAGAGTCGCAGACTCGCAAATATCAGGTACATATTGCACCCATTCGAGTATAGTTCAACCTGCAGAATGCTTCTCGTTTGACAGAATATATGTTAATACGCGAGAGAACTCAGAGAAGCGCTGATCACTAACTGGACTGTGCAGTCAATCACTGGTCGCGGGCAGGGCTGGACCCGATACCCTGATAATTGGTTGCGGACAAGTATTATGCACTGAACGTTCAAATCAGTACGATATCATGCCGTTGGTACATTCCCCACTAGTACTAGTACTATTATTACTCGCCGAGCCTGAGATCATAGGACGAGCGTGTTCTGCTGTTATGTGGCTGAATAGCCACATAGGGAACAGCACAACTGCTCATTTCCGTTCAATACACCGCCGGAGTCACTACACCGGAATTGTCATGAGAGTGATGGTCAGTGAGCAGTTAGCCCGTGCTTTGCATTGCCCTTACATTTAGGGTAGCCTGCCAGCGCCGTCCAATTGCGCGCGAGGGCATGCGAGCCAATGACGTCCATATCCGTCTTCGACGTGATCTGGATCACGTTCTGCATTCCACTATCGTCCGTATACTGGAAGGAGCTTGGTATCGTGCACTCCTGTGGTAGTGTCGCATTGTCGTTGCGTTTCTTTGAACCGAGGTGGACCCAGTTGATGCTCCCAAAGCGCTGGACGCCTCCACCCGGCCGGCACTGCGTCCCAGGCCCGAACGCCTGTACGGCAGAGTTACTGCTGCAGGTACCGTCGCCGTAGCCCTGAGCCTCCGTGCTTGAGGGCAGTGAGACCCACTGCACCGACCAACCCCACGCGACAGGCCATTGCCCGCAGCAAAATCCACCGTTATCATCGCAGCAGAACGCATCGCCCGTGCAGCTGACTGTGCTGGTGAATGCACAATAGTGTACAGCCTGAGTACATCGTATGGCGAGAAGCAAGAGGAGTGCCAAAGAGAGAGGAGTCTGCATGAGTTTGAGCAAAAGGTTCGCGGTGGTGAGTTCGTAGAATCGATGCGTATCGCCCACGCTTTATACTTTCTTGACGGGAGGCGATGCTCACCTGGATGAGATGAGGGATCACCCATTCTTTCCTCTGAAGCACGTGGCTTTCACTGCATGTACCACCGCCATTGTTTCCCGCTGCGGGTGTACACTGAAATTGGACCCTTGTTCAAAGACTTCGCAATCCCAAAAGAGTGAGCGCGTTGCATAGCGGCCTACTTGCCGTCCAACCAAGACTCTTTAACAGGACCGCATTGTCAAATCCAACCCTGAGCTTGTGCAACGCCATAATGAGTTGATGTCCATCAACTCGGTCCCGTACTACCAGCGGCGACGGGTGACGCCTGCAGGAATAGCTTTAATATCTCCGTTAATGCGATGCCCTTATAGAGCTGCTCCGGAACATACGAGGCGATATGGGAGGCACTTTTACGACCCGAAGGAGTGGCCAATTGTACGAGAAATATTCTCTGATTGCCAGTATGTAGCAGTAGCAGACAAGGAGAAAAAATTCCAGGACACGACTACTCACCGCTTTGGTCAACAGTTGGAAAGCCTAGCACTTCTCTCAGCCCTTGTCGAGGATCGACAGAACGCGCGCCGATATTCCAAGCAGCGAATCGTTTCAACACCGCTTCCACCTCGCGTAGCTCCTCCTCTTCGGCCGGTGTCATCTGCTCGTCAAGTATTGCGCCGACCTCGTGGCGTGTGATCAGTTCACTACGTGGGAGGAATGGTCATCGGTCGCGAACTCGGTTACGATGTGGGACCTGCGAGGTGGAAAAAGCGATAGGGCAACCACGCACGTTACATACTGCGCCCTGTCGACGACCGGCTTCGGGAGTCCGCACACAGCTGCACATTTAGCCGCATGACTTTCCAAGGATAGTCCAGGTGCGACTCTGTGCGTGTTAGTACACTCCTCGTGCTCTCCGCAGTCAATCATCCACTCACTTGTAGAGATAAACGATACCGTCTGCGCCCTCCTCGCGCACGAGCATGACACGCATATGCGCCAGCAGGAGTGGCAGTGATGGCGGCACAATGTCAGCACGGAACACGTCTCGGAAATGCGTTGTCGCGAGGACCCGTGGACAGTCGGCTCCGCGACCTAACAGATGGCGAAGCACGCCTACAAGGAGACCCGCGCCGTCTGTCGAGATTATCAGGTTCAGAACTTCTCGCGGTAGATATGCCCCACGCACCAGTATCGAGCGTTCCCTTTCCGAACTCGTCCAGGAGAATCAAAGAGCGAGCAGTCGAGTTCCGCAGGGCCAACGAAACTTGATTCAGGTCGAGCATGAAGGAGGATTGAATCTAGTGCCCCGACGCATCAGCAGTCATAGAATCATCGCTGAAATGCAGGGGAGCGTGAAATGGGATACTTTGGATATGGACTCTCGCGCTTGAACGCGTGTGAAGACTGAGCAAAAAGTTAGAAAGGACCAAGCAGATCAGTGGGAAGTAAACTTACTCTTGTCTACAAGGCCGATAGTCGCCGATTCGACCGGAACGAAGCTGCAAACCGCGTCAGTACTCCGCGGAGACTACGTACGAAAGTGGCGGTTGACCATCCAATCTGGGCCATAAACTGAAGGAGCGCGACTTGCTTGAGGTATACGCTCTACGCGCTTCCATTTAGCACGCAACCTGGCCAGTGACGAGAAACGGACCTTGCCGCACGCGTTCGCTCCTGTGATGACCATGACACTGCGCTCCGTCTGCTGCAGAATCCCGTCATCTCCACCGTCATCGGCGTTGTCAGCCTCTTCTTCATCTCCGTCCGCGACGCCGATACCAATCCCACCGACGAGGAAAGAATCGTTGGGGATGAACGTGTCGACAACCTGTTCATGCAGCGGGTGTCTGCGCGACCATTCGCTGAACAGTCCGGATAGGATAAGGCAAAGTGGGCTCACCGACCGCCGCGGACGGCGAGGACGTTCTCATTCGTCATCATTGGTTTGATATACCCATGTATGAGCGACGCCTGCGCGAAAGACAGTAGGCTATGGGAGAGTCACGTTCAGAATCGGAATCACAAGAACGAATTCCAAGCACTAACCAGTCGAGTTCCGCCATGACGCCGCACGCTGCACCGACAGCCGGCGCGTACGGGACGATTCGTTCGTAAAGAGCATGTACTATCTCAAGTTCCCGTTCTAGAGAACCACCAGTCAATAGCTTCCTTATCCTCGATGAAGGCGTACCTGCAATCATGGTCTGGATGTCGCCAATGTGATGGTCCACATCTACAGCCCCTTGTAAGTCCCAGCACCGTGACAATAGCAGTGTCACGCTACACGCGCACCATGCATCTTGTCAGACTTCAAGTACACTGACTCCCTGTGCCACCAGAGTTAACAGAGCGCCGCACCGCCGAACGAAAAGACGTACTCTGTATGGAAGGAGTACGTCCAATCTGAGGGGCCGAGCTCGGGTTCCTCGCGGCGCCAGCCTTCCGGCTTCGGTACGCAGATGAGGAACCCTAAGGCAACGGGAAGTGAGTAGTCGCGAAGCGGGATAATGAGAAGTGCGTACCGATCTGAGGAAAGTAGACGACGTTCAACGCAGGTACGACGTCCGCTGACACCTCCATCGCTACTTGCGCGGACACATGGTTCTGCATACGTGTCAACGAGGGCGTGTCGGTGGAGTGAAGAGGATCACCATGAAGCTGTCCAATCCATCGTACAACTCCTTGTACTGGTCCAGCTCTGGGTCAATCAGGGGACGGACGCATACGCGCTGATTTAGGGCAGACGCTTCCCAGTCGATCTGCGAAAGAGCAGTCAACATCTGCCGAGCCACCAGTCGACGCACAGGTGACGCACAGTGCTATTGACTTCTTCGCCCATCACCTTAAAGTCGGCGGTATCAAGACATTCCTTCAACTGTACAGAACGCGTCAGCCTGGATCGCTCCTACACGCTGCAGCCAAGCAACTGTGTACCTTCTGGACTATCGCCACATCGTCACCGTGCGCAAGTTCCTCCAACGAATCAGCCAGCATCGCAGCATGAAAAGCAAACTGCACCACCACACACAGGAGTCAGCTATGACGAGCGAGGGGTTGACGTCGAATGAACGAACTTTGCACAGAGTCTCCCAATCGCGCGCTTCCGCCCTCCCGCGTTGCATAGCCGTGAGCATATGTGGCACGTTGCGCACGCCTTTCAGATGAGTGCGCAACGCGCCGCATACGGACAGATTGTCGGCGCGGAGGAAACACTCGACGGCGGTGTGCCGTTCGTTGATGGTCTCGAGCGACAGCGACGGGCGGAGGAACCACTGGCGGAGCAAGTCGTACCCCGCGCGCGTCTTGGTATAGTTTAGGGTGCCTACAGGGTGAATGAGCAGGGCTATGGGCGGAGGGAGAGGGAGAGGGAGCGCACCAAAGAGCGAGAGTCCTTCCTTCGTCTTGTCCGAGTGCATGGAAGCGTGATGTTGCTCCTCGAAAATTTGCAGTGATCTTGCAAATTCGTGTCAGTTTCGCCGCGCGGGACGTCGCCAGAGACATACAACAGGGCGTCCATGTTGATCTGCATATACTGGTCTCTGAGTAGCGAGCGTCAGCCATGAAGCAGCGCCGATCTCAAAGTGTAGAACGAACAAGCGAAGACTCTCGATGTTGTTCACGATACGATGCGTGTCCGTATCCAGCTCGCCGAAAGCGCGCGTCCTGTGTATCTGTTCCAGAAGCGCATTCACACACGCCATCTGAACGACGGTCAACAACACGACGCACACAGCGGTAAAGCACTCACACAGAGCGGCGAGCGCTCGGCCTCGACAAAGTTCGCGATGCGGATAGACGCCTGCCAACGCACGGCGTCGGCGTCAGCCATCTGCTGGCGATCTCGCCCCCGCAGAAAGTTGTACGCTTCTCTGGACCGTGTCGGCCCCGAGTCAGACGATGCCATCGTCGACGAGTCGTGCGGTTGCGCCTGATCGGTGAAGAGTGGGAGCGAGTACAGCTTGTCCTTCCCTTTGGAGGCGACAAATTCGCGATGCGGACGGACTTGGCAGTTGCCTTGCTTCTCTTCCACTGCGGCGAGGGGTTAGTTGAGTGCGTATATGCGCACTGTAAACGCACTGAACACTCTGCAGACCGTGATAAAGCTCTCGTCCGCCTTGCTGCTGACAAGTAAGAAGTCTGGGTTGACGTGTTCAAGAACTGGCTCGCTGTTGAGCTTCTGACATAGACGATGGAACGCGGCGTACGCTGTTTCACAAAGTCATAGTGCACGCCGTCCTGGGTGTCTTCCAGAAGATAGATGACGCCGTTTGTCGAGTTGAAGTATGCGCAGCCAATTCGAGACCTAGTAACATGAGCACCCTGCGCCAGAATTTGGTGGCTGGACTTCGAACCTGTTACAGGTGACTGCGAGGCTGGTCTGGCCAACTTGCTGCACGCGTTGTGAGCTTTGTGGATGTGTAGAGCACTGGCACACGTACAAATCGCTCTGGCTCGTCGTCGGCGCTCTCGTCGTCTGGTCGCGAGCGTTCGGACACGTCCTGGTTCCAGCGAACTTTCTTGCGCGCGTCGTCGTCGCTGTCGGACGAATTTTCGGAGGGCTGGGCGCGTTTCTTGGGGTTATTGATATTCTTCTTGCCTTTGGGCACGTATTTCCCGCCTCTGCCGCGTTTCCAGGGAGCTGGAGCCATCGGATGGTGAAGGTACGGAAGTAAGAGCCGGAAATCCGTTGAGCGCGACTCCGACCGGATCGCAACCGCCGTCATGAAGTCATCCTCACTGGATAGGCAACAGACGTCACAACTTTTGCGATGTTGGTGCTACAGTAAACTGTCAGCATCCGTGGCACTGTCAGGCGCTTACTTTTAAATGTACAGCGCTTCAGAGTAATACGACTCAGGTGAGGAGATCCCGGCAGCCAAGACTTTTGCATCGCATTGACCGGACGAGCAGATCGGCAGCTCGCAGAAAAGGATCGGCATCACAGTCCCCTTTAGGCATGATGAACACAGCCTCCACGACCTGGTCATCGTTCTCACAAAGCGCCACAGCTGCAGCGTGCTCGCAGTCCTGTGACCACGTCGCGCAGTCATCCACTTGCGCCCGCGAAGCAGAGTCATGTCGTCCCGAGCCTGAGATGATGATGAATCTGCATTTATATCCCGCAACAGACTGCCTAAATACATGGCGTCAAGACGCGGCCGTCCATACGGACGAGGGAAGGGGGAGAAGGGAGGTTGTGGTGTGTGGGCAAGTAAGGCGCGTCCCGATCCACGTACTGATGAACCAGAGGAACACCAGGGCTTCAGGGGCACATGTGGGGGTAAACGCTAAAGCGGGCGGTGGCTCGAAAACCGTAAAAAGAACATAAAACATATAGCATAAAAGATGAGAATGGCCTCCAGCAATCATGAACTGGTGGCAGGCTGGCGCTCGCGATAGCGCGAGACTCGGCAATGGGAGTTCTGCCAATAAACTCCTGAACGCAGTAGGCGGGTCGCCACACCCTCGTCCGAGAAGCAAAGCAACACGGACATCGGCTGGGGCGACTCCTCCGATGAGGACTTGAAACGTTCGACGTCCTCGCCCTTGCGGCAAAGGAACTGCATGCGCCTCACATGCCTTGGGTCGAGACCGTTCGACGAGCAAAGGTCGTCGAGGTGCGCCGGCAGGTGGTCCTTCAGGGTGTCCATTGGTCCGTGTCGGATTGGCAGAGGCGCGCCGTGAACAACGAGCTTCGACCACACGGTGTCGGGCTCGAGCAGCGGCACGGGGTTACCACTCAGCTTGAAGGAACGTGCAAGCACGGGCGCAAACAGGTTGCCTTTTAGAGCAAGCTGCTGCGCCGTGAATGGCGCCTTCGCGTGAACGACAAGCCGGTCGTTGCGCGAGTATCCAACCGCGGCGATCGCGTCGTCGCCGAGAGCGGCGTTCAGAGCACGGACAAGAACGGAGGGGTGCGGACGAGGAGCGCCTCGCAGAAGAAGCGGGTCGTCGTACTGGACGACGAGACGTGTCGGCGGGTCGCGAGGGTGCGCGCGCGTGCCAGACGGCGAGCGCGACGCAAGAGGCGCAGGTGGCGGGCGAGGTAGTTTGGGTGACGGGTGCGCACTGCTATCGCCGATGCGTACAGCGCGTTTGCGTCGTCGCTTCGGCTTAACAGGCGGGTCGGGTGCTCGTGGTACGGGGTCGGGTGACGCGGCGGTTTGAACACCAGTCGACTTCCGCACGCTCGACGACTCCGGAAACCGGAGCCGCCGCTCATACGGTGCCGAGCGGTCCAGTACCATCTTCGCGACGGTGTAGAGTCGGTGAGCTGCTAAGCCGAGGGCTGTGAGCTCGTCTGGTCGATTATTCGGCGCTCCTTCGGACCATAGCTTTCGGCCAATGTCGTCGAGGAAATCGCTGCACTGTTGTAGTGAGCTCAGGATGGTACTAGCCTTCCTTCGCGAGGGTGTTTGCGGCGGCTCTTGCCAGCTCGCAAATTCGGCACGAGGCGCGGCGGTCGGTTGCTCGACGGCAGCCGGCAGCGCGTCCGACGGGTCAGACCCGTCGGTTCTCGTTCTTTTCGGGGCAGGTGTGGCGGTCGGCGACGCCGTAAAGACGTCGGGCGCGTAGGGTGCAGAAGGCGGCGATCTAGGGCGCCGGGTGCCTCTGGGCAGGTGATGGTCGGAGGTAGAAAGCATCGAGGGTCCCGAGCCTGAGATCATGATACTGCGTTCCTGTGGAAGAGAGCAACCCCCTGATGCAACAGCGCAACTACGCCAATCCCGAAGGTCATCGGCGCTCGTTCCGACGGCGCGAGAAGTCGGCGAAGGCGCGTGCTGCACACGGACGCCCGCTCACGCGCACGCAAGCCACGCTGACGCACGAACCCCGTCGCGCTTGGCCTGCAATCCTGTCGTCATGAACATCACTTGCCGTGTGGCGCTGATGAATGCTACTCGATCGCTTGGGAAAGTGTATAAAGGCTATCATCCACTTTGCAGATTGGTTCTTCAGCATCCTTCATTGGATCTCCCCTCCCTCGCTCAGCCTCCGAGTCCTCGACATGTTCGCTCTCAGTGTTGCAGGCGCTCTTGCTCTCGCTGCTCCGGCATTTGCGGCACTCGGGAGACCCATTCTTTTCAGCGATGGTCTCTCTCCGCACGTGGATTCGTCGTAAGTTCTGCCCGGGAACTCTCCTCGTTGACCGAGTCGCTCATGGCCGGCACTCCCAGGTTTTGGGCCCATCTCAACCCGACGCAGAGCACGTGGAGCCAGTGGGACTGGGGTTACACCCCTCAGGTACTACTTCATTTTGCTGAACGTATTCCGTGATCGGCGACACCTACTGACTTAACGGCGAACAGACCTGCTATAACAACGCGAACTCTAACGGCGTCAGCCCTTACGACTTCGAGATCTTCGCCGTCAAGTACACCGATGTACGTTGCTTTCTCACTCATTCCGAGGCCTTAACTGAGAGCTTCATCTACAGTGTTCGAACGCCTGGGTCTTGTGCGTCCTGCCCCTCGTGGTCCCTATGCTTCCTCTAGGAGACTGATGGGATACGGATACTTCCCAACGCTATCTAGCTGCCGGCACCACAACGCGTCTCTCTCGTGCGTCACCGTATCCCTTATCGGCTTCTTCCGCAGCACTGAGCACACTACACACCGTGCAGCCAAATTGACATGATTGATCTCTTTGGCCGTCTTCCGGTCCACGAGCGACAATGGGTCC
Organism: Exidia glandulosa HHB12029; assembly: GCA_001632375.1. Taxonomy (NCBI): domain Eukaryota; kingdom Fungi; phylum Basidiomycota; class Agaricomycetes; order Auriculariales; family Exidiaceae; genus Exidia; species Exidia glandulosa. Next base: position 56,698 of record KV426186.1, on the reverse strand, counting down.
GCCATATCATCGCGGTCCCCGGAGGAGGGAGCGCGTACATGAGCAACGCCGACGTCGTCTTCCAGGTAATCGCCGTTTCACCGCCTGGGTTCTGAAGGTACTGATCGCGTTACGTAATGCAACAGGGTCCCGTTGGCACTCCCTCTGTCTTCCAGCACGAAGTCGGACACGCTGTGGACTTCTACAAGAACAGCGTCCGGAGCAGCGGCACGTCGCAGTTCATCAACGCCATCAACGCAGACTCGTGCGTTCCGGACAGCTACGCCAACAGCAGTACGTAGCAACATCTCTCTTCATTTTTGCAAAAGTTCCTTTGCTAAACGTTCGGCAATCGCAGATGAGGTTGAAGACTACACGCAAGTCGGCGTGCTCGCCATGTACGACATCGTCAACCCGGGCGGTCTTGACGGCATCGGCGCCAACTGGCGCTGCCTCGTAAACCAGAAGAACGCGCTTGACGGCTTCCAGCGCGACCACATGACCCCAGGTGGCGCCTGCACGCGCCGCTGGGCCGACGATGTCACAGTGAAGATGGGTCCTGCCGTCCCGCGCCAGAAACGCGCGCCTATCGAGCAGGCGTCCGACCTTCCAGTCCCGGGACCGTCCTACGTCGCGCCCCATTCTTTCCAGAACCTCGTGTTCAACGCTACGGAGCAGCTGAAGGCGAAGCTGCGCCAGGCGGCATGGCAGAAGGGCGAGGCTGCCACGGTCTGAAGTTCCGAGTCACGATTGTATCACGATCTTGTAGCACATAGTTGTTTACGAACATAGCGTTTTACGCAGAGATACAAAGGCTCACGATATCTGGCCGAGCCTAGAGACTGTAGTAAACTGCTCCGGATACGTATCGGCACTTGAACGGTCAGCATCGAGGCATGTCGGGCACCAGATCAAGTATTGTGAAGGTCCAGGAGAAGACGGTCCACGGATGGAATGACCTCGTACAACAGATAGCTCGTAGTGAATGGTAGAAACCCTCGCCAAGGCGGCCAGACACGGAGCTCCAGACTACACGGGCGACGCGAGCCCGTCTGCGTGTTAGTTCAGGCGAGTGTCGCTGAGAGCATCGTCCTGCCCCACATGGCCACGATCTAAGGTCCAATACCCATTGGGCGTATAAGGACGCCCGGGACGTAGGGCGCTCCGACTGGATTAGCCAACGGTGTGGCTGCAGGACCAACAAGTTGTAATAGAGCAACTTGAATGACTACTAAGCGCTGTGAATTCGATTGTTCGATTTCCGCTTCCCATGGAAATGCATGCTTGTTAGCCAAAGCGCCAGATGAGTAGCTTTAGCGCGGTCCCTGTGGTGGCTGAGGTCACGAGAATGCCGATGCTTTGTTCCGTGGTGGACAGAGCAGGGATGCGGGCAAAGCCGTCGGAAGCGACGCCGACGGACGTATAAAATTGCATCCGTGTGCGCCCTTTCCCACTACCGTCCCACGTTCAACTGCTACACCCGGAATTTGAGACTACATAGTACTTGAAGTAATGAGAGATCGGTCAAGTGCAGCCCGATCGAGGCGCGGATCCGTCTAAGGTGCTTAAACATCGTTCAAACTTCACGCACATGCGAGAGTTCGATCACGGCCAGCCTTGCATCTGGCACAATCCTGAGCAGTCTGGGCGCACGAGCGGAGCCCCCTGACCGGCCTGGCGCTATGCAATGCATTCATTATGCGGCCATGAACGTGCTCCCGCGGCACTTTCTCGGAGAGCGATCGTCATTCAAAGACCAGGAGAGGAATACTTCCTCGCGAATCGCACGCTCTGTTTGCATATGCCCACACAAACAAACGGCCTGTGCACAGCCAGCGTCAATGTTGTGTCGAGCGGTCGAGCGCGTGGGTCTTGGCGGGCCATATGCACGATGGCGCTCGTCTGTTCACACCCACTGTAGCCGGTGGAAGTATAAATGCTGAACACTAAGGACTGCTTTAATGTCGTAGGATCACATCAGTGAGACGTACTACATACGACATGTTCGCTCTCTCAGCTGCAGTCATCCTCGCGCTCGCAGTCTCCGGCAATGCGCAGAACTTGGGCAAACCCGTCCTCTTCACCGACGGTCTCTCACCGCACGTCGACGCATCGTCAGCAATATCATTACAAAAGTGCTGCTCGTTCTGTGCTCACATGCCTGCAGTTTCTGGGCACATCTGAACCCAACACAGAGTACCTGGGATCAATGGGGCTGGGGATGGATCCCGCAGGTATGAAAGCAACGATCGAGCTCGACCACGGCGGCTCTGACTGACCATGCTGCGCTGAATAGAGCTGCTTCGATGCTGCAAACTCGAACAATGTCAGCCCCTACGACTTCGAGGTGTTCAACGTGCACTACACTGATGTTAGCAATTCGCACATGACGCGTTCCCACGAGCTCACGTCAGGTCGTATAGTGCGGTACTGCTTGGGTGTTCTGCAGACATCACAGCGCGTCCCTAAGGTCCGTGGAAGATCATGCGTTGTGAGCGGCCGCATAGGTTACTGACCAGCGTTCGTCATGTTATACAGCCAGATTGACATGATCGATCTCTTCGGCCGGCTGCCTGTCCACGAACGCCAGTGGATCCGTCACGTCGTCGCGGTCCCGGGTGGCGGTAGCGCATACGAACTCAACGCAGACGTCGTCTTCCAGGTAAGCCATCAACAAGCCGCGGTAGTAGCACAAGGGATCAGTAACTGACAGAATTACCAGGGTCCTGTGGGCACCCCGTCTGTCTTCCAGCACGAGGTCGGACACGCAGTCGACTTCTACAAGAACGGCTTCCAGAGCAGCGGCACCTCGCAGTTCCTGAATGCGATTCAGCAGGATTCCTGCGTGCCGGACGACTACGCCAACTCCAGTACGTTCAGCTCCCGCAGGTTGGCACGGCCGTGAAGCTGATAGTCGTTCGCAGACAACGTCGAAGACTACACGCAGGTCGGCGTGCTCTCCCTCTACGAAATCGTGAACCCAGGCGGCCTGGACCCAATCGGCGCCAACTGGCGCTGCCTCGTAAACCAGAAGAACGTGCTCGATGGATTCCAGCGCGACAATATGATCCCCGGTGGCGTGTGCGACCGCCGCTGGGCGGACTCGACGATCGTCAAGATGGGCCCCGCTGTGCCCCGTGTCAAGCGTGGGCCCGTTGGACCGATCCCCCAACCTGCTGGGCTTCCTGTGCCGGGACCGTCCAAGGCGGGCCCGGACGTGTACAAGAACCTTGTGTTCAACGCGACCGAGAAGAGGAACGCGGAGACCAGACAGGCTGCTTGGCAGAAGGCTGCGAAGGGTGCCGAAGCGTAGACAGGGCTGTTGATAATCGTAGTACTGTGCAGAAACAAGAACCAAATTGACTTTGAAAGACAGTACATGGCCGAGATGCACCGCGTAGGGAGAAGTTGAATGCACCGTGAAAGCTAGATTTACCCACAAGGACGCGGGTTGAGACCGAGGTCCAGAGCTTCTTGTAATACTGTGCACCGCGCATCCGCATCGTCGTGAATCAGTAACACACCAGAATATCAAGTACATGGTGTCGCTCGTGCTGTACACCCAAGCCCACTGCAGCGATAAACCCGAGGAACACGGGCTTGCCAGCTTGAAGCGGGATCGCGATGACCGGGATACGAAGCCAGTGTCGTCAGTGACGCGGATACAGCGAGAAAACGGAATCAGCGCATGAGTCATACACGATATGATGGAGGAACCACTCCGCAAGCCCGTGGAGGGATGGTGGTGGTCTGGAATCAACAGCACAGTCCGCTCCGCGCCTTTCCGGAACAGTTCTTGTCTTCTCACCGGTCACAATGCTGCGACGCGCAGTTTCTAACATCCTAATATTTCATGGCGCTTTCCTCTGTTCACCCCAGCGGCGCCTGTGGACCTCAGCGCAGAACGAGTCTTCGCCTGGACCAGGATGAATCGATTTCGCAGTGAATGGATCGTAGCCTTGCGATGCTTGCTGGCATGACGCATTCTTCCCAAACGTTCGCACCACCGTGCCGCGTGGGTCAGCAGGTCACGCCGTGCCGTCTGCCTATATATCCTGGATCTCGCGCGTCGGATTTCTGCAATTTGGGCACTCCTCCAAGCCGCTTGACTTGAGCTACAGGATGCGTCTCTCTACCTCTACCGCTGTCTCTCTGCTCGCCGCCGCGACGCTCGCGTCCGCGCAGAACATCCTCTTCGTCGGCAACAGCTTCACGCACGGCAACATCTCGCCCACCGTGACCTACAACGCTGGCAACATCACCGACGCGAACGGGAACGGCTACGGCGGGATCCCCGGTATCTTCAAGCAGCTCACCGATTCGGCGGGCTTGAACTACGCGGTGACGATCGAAGCTGTCAGCGGACAGACCTTGCAGTACCACCTGGAGAACAAGGCGAGCATTATCGGTCAGACGAAATGGGACATCGTGGTGTTCCAGGAGTACAGCACGCTACCCGTCCCCGCGAGCCGGACGGGCAACCCGAGCCTGTTCCAGAGTGCGTCGAAGAGTCTCATCAGTCTTGTGCGGAGCAAGAAAAGCGCGGTGAAGGTGTACCTGTACGAGACCTGGGCGCGCGCGGACCTCGTCTATCCGGACGGTACCCCGTACCATAACGCCAGCGTCACGGTCTTCACGACCGACCTGCGCACCTCGTACGCGAACGTCGGCGCGCAGAACAGCGTGACGGAGGTCGTGCCTGTGGGCGACAACTTCCTGAAGGCGATCAACAACGGCGTCGCGGATCTGAACCCGTACGACGGCATCGACGCGGGCAAGGTCAACATCTGGGCTTCGGACAGCTACCATCCGAGCATTTACGGCGCGTATCTCTCCGCTGCGACGTTCTTCCAGCACGTCACTGGCAAGGCAGCGACTTCGCTCTCTGTTGGATCGGGCACCGCTGCTGCAGGGCTTGGTATCAGCTCCGCGGACGCCACCAGGCTGCTGGCGCTGGTATAACTGCTTCGTATAGAATCAAATTCAAAGTGTAATATCTCGAATGTACGATCTGCGTAACATGCAGAAACTCTTCGCGCTCGCCGATGATGCGCCCTCCTCGAGTGTATGTTATGGGGACCTGCAAGACGAGTGAAAGGTTTGTCGACGATGAATACAAGCAAGCGGTCTCCATGCTTTGGGCCTGGATGTTATACATTTCACTGAACCGTCGAGGATGCACCGTGTGTCGATATTACCAGCCGCAGGCCCTGTAGACGGCAGCAGCAGCGCAGTCTCAGGCGGCCTAGTTCGACAGACGATGACGAACATTCATGATCACCCAAGAAGCAACGGACGCACGACGACATGCAGAGAGGAAGTGGGTCCTCTCAAGGCGATGTCCAGCCTCACTCTCCCTACTTACAAGGTCTCGACACAGGGTGTGCGAATGACCCGCAACGCCCAGACGGCCCCAGAGGAGACACAGGCAATTGCCCCATAAGCACCAGACTATCCCAAGTCGAAACCGTTCTCAGTCGAGCAGACACGCTCCCACGCTCCCACTTGAGCGACTTTCACCCATACCCATCTGCGATAGGAAGGAATTGACATTATGGTTATGAGTGGATGAGGATGCAAAGGAACAGAGGAAGTGAAGTCTGTGTGGACAAAAGCTGCATGACATTCTTGGACGGGCGACGAAGGGTTTACTCATGTCTCTTTGCTCCTAATCCAGGGACGGGAACTATCCCGTTCAGAACAAGCTGTTGTTAACGTTGCGCAGCGAGGCGGCGGCGCACTGGTGAGGGAGGCGGCGTCAGTTTAGTGTAAGCACAGTGAGGAGAAGCGAGTGACGTACGGCTCCCTCGGCGCTGGACGCCTTGGTGTTCATGATGAGCGCGACGATGAGGCCGTAAAGACCCAAGACTTCGGCGAAAATGAGGATGAGGATCTAATCGAGCGGGTGTCGACCGTGAGCTAGCGCCGGCAAGTGGAACGAGCAGACGCACCATGCCGACGTAGAGCCTGGGCTGTTGAGCCGTGCCGCGCACACCCGCGTCGCCGACGATACCGATCGCGAAGCCTGCTGCGAGACCCGAGAGACCGACGGCGAGGCCGGCGCCGAGGTGGATGAAGCCGACGTAGAGCGGCATTTCGAGCGTGACTGCGGGCGAGTGGGCGTGAGTAAACGTGCATGTGAGGGAAAAACTACGTACGGCCAGAGCTGATGAGCACCGAGACGACGAGACCGTAGATCTGTTTTAGCAGGTGCCGGTTAGCGGCGACGGCGACGACGACGACGAGGCAACGTACGGCAATGATACCAGCCATGATGACTGGGATTGTGCACTTCATCATCTGGTCTGGGCGGATGACTGCCATGGCGGAAATGCCCACGCCAGACTTGGCCGTGCCGTAGCTGCCAGGGCGTCGTCAGCGTGGCTCGACCAGGCTCTGGGGCAGCCAGTGAGTGCCCACAGGCCTGAATATGCCAGCTGGAGCACCGTCTGGCTGCACCAGAGCGTTGAAGGGAGTTGTAGACTGACCTAGCACCGATACCTGGGAACCATCACGACGAGCGAAGCGAACGGGACGACATCAGCAACGGCCTCCAGGGCAGCTGCGGCGCTGGCGCTTACATGTGAAGACAATGGCAGACGTGCAGCCCTGCAAAGACTGTGAGTAGCAGGCCGCGCAGAACGGCGAGCACGTACGAGGGCCGAGAAGAAAGGTGCGTAGACGGGGCAGAGTTCCGACATTTTGCGAGCGCAGCTAGGCTAAGTTCCAAAAACGAGAGCGAGTGCGAATACCGGCTTGGGTTGGGATGCGAGTCAGAAATGGGAAGACGACGCTGGATGCTGGACGAACCTGGAAGCGGGTCGGTGTTGCGGGTCGGAGCACGAAAATGCGGAGTTTTTCCCACACACAAACTCCCATGTCTGACTCGGCCTGCTCGTTCTTATCCCCATCGACGTGAGGCGGAACTACCAGCAGTGCATCTCAATCTGATGTCGCTACAGGTTCTGTGAGCGGGGACTGTTGTTCAAGGCCTGGCTGGAGCACTTTGAAGTCGAACATACGCAGAGCTCGGACGAGTCTCCATTCTGGCAAAGGCGTTCAGGCGGTAAATTTGATATCGAAATCACTGTGAGACCCTTTCCACTCTGACCTTTCAGACCGCTTACCAATATTTCGATTCGGGCAGGGATACGACTTTCCACCGCCCCCCGCCAATCCCTCGCATGCACTTCTTCACGAACGGCTCAAGGGCTTCTTTACTTTCCACCCGACGGAAGCTGGCGACGACGTTGCGAAGGACGAATATGCCATTTGCGAAAACGCCAGCATGCTGTGTAGCACATACGACAAATTCTCGCGTCTCTCGGATGACTGCCAAGAGGCGACCTTTCGCGCACCTATCGATAACCTTTTCGATCTTGTATTCTCTCACAGCGCTGGCTTTCACGTCGAGTGCGATGCTTATGTACTTGGCTCTACTGTTGCGCTTTGCTAACTCGTACTCGTGTGTTGCAGGCTAGAAACTGCCATGGTTCTCCCAGCCTTACCAGAGGAGATACGTCGTCAGCTCAAATTCACCGCAACGAGTACGACCTCGGCAGATATAACGGCCTCGTCCTTCGCTCGTACCACCACCACCCCCAAGATATCTCTACTCGACACCGAACTGCACGCGTTCAGGCCCCAATTGGTCGAGTTTACGCGTAATCATATCGCGTTAGCCGAGGTCTTCATGGAGTACAAGACGAACGACCTTGATACTGTGCGGAGGCAGGTTATGTTGGATCATACTATTACCTTGTTCCATCGCCGGTATGTCGGCTTGGATTCACGACCCGTCCACGGTATCGCGATCAACAACAAGACGGCGTACTACTTTTCGTCCGTCTGGAAGGATGGCGTGAGTCTAAGTGGTTTTCTCTCTCTCTATCTCTCTCTTGCCTGATGACGGAAACCGCGCCAGATTGCAACTAGCACGGAATACCAGCAGGCCCTATCTCTGGCGACGTTCAGCGATTGGATAGGGTTCTACATCTCACTGGTGAAGATACGGCAAACGATTACGAGTGTTCCGACTGTCGACGTCGTCGCTGCAAGAGAGCGGAAGGCGTGGAGGAACATACCATCTGAATCTGGCGGCAGTCGCAGGCGCCGTGAGGATTCGCAAGAAGGAGATGACCGACCAAGGAAGAAGCGGAAGACTGCGTCGGATGCCTTCCAGCCTGAGGGCGGCGGGGGTTATTCTTTTGAAGACGACGTGCAGTCTTGGTCTCCCGTTTCCGCGAGCGAAAAGGTGCACGAGTACTTGCAAGGTCTTCGCGTCGTCTCCGCGAACAATTCGCTGGCTCAGAGACAAGACGAGGAGTATGGGGAGGGCTCGCATACACCGGTCTAAACTCATATAATAGAGAGGTTGCGATTTCCCGGAATTTCCGATTTTCCGGTTTCGCGCCGCTCCACCCAGCAACTTGCGCCACCCTGTTACCACACTGGCTTTCAGACTCGAGGCATGGGCTAGTTTTCACGGTGGTAGGATGATGATACTGACAAGGGGTGCGGCGGTCCAGGTGGAGGCCCGAAAGAAGTTTCCGGAAAGTTCATCGCAACCTCTCTAATTCCGAACGGCCTTTTTCGCCTCTCACAGTCCTGGTTTTCATCCCCGCAGCACACCTGCCTAGCTCTCGTTTTACGTCCTCACGCAATTTCCACACACAGCAAACTCCCTCTCGTATCACTCGTGGATCTCCGACCACCCGTGTTGTAGTCTCTTCACTGTTCTCAATACAGCTTTGAGCACTTGCGGCGCAATATGTTTGAATCAGATGTTCATACTATGCCGCTGTGACGCTCTTTATCGTCACATTTACGTTCGCTCGCCCGGAAGTTGATGTCTAGGCACAACCTTCTGCGTGGCTAGCAGCAGCTCTCGCCTACCTGCTGCCCGCTCGTGTCCTGGGATGTAGCTCTGAGTGACGTTTTATCACTACCACTAACGCAAAGGTTCTGCTGAACAACTTCATAGTAAGCCAAGCGTTCGTTCACTGGCATGAACGAAGAAGACAGCAACGAAGTCTTCAAATTCGTCTCACGTCTCCTCATGCTCTCACTGGTACATGCTTCCATCTGGCCGAAATACAATAGTGACTTCAATTATCTCGCTTGTCTCTCACTTCAGCGCCGAGGCCGATTCAGACACTGTTTGGAGCAATATGCAATGCTGAATTTTGTCTCATCTCGCGCCCGTGACGCTCTGGTGAGGACTCCAATGTACTCGAGTACATGCAAAGAACCTTGTTCAAGAGTAGAGAAAATGTTAGGGGTGTAATTTAACTGTCACGTAAGCAGAACGCCTCTAAATTCTCTTCCGTTGTTGACGCGTTTAGCCGCTGCCCCCTCGCACTCTGGCGCGACTAGCGGCCGTGATACCCCTTTCGCCCTCTCTTGACCCCATCCCACGCCGTAGACGGACTCGCTGCGCGTACCGCGCGTTCTGGACAGCCTATTCCACCAGCCAAAACTGCCATGTCCGTCGCCTTCGCCGTTCCTCACGACCCGCGACAAAATGGGTCCCCGGTCCAGCACGCTCAGGAGCAGGCGAGACTGACGGCCGCCGTGGACGACGGCGTCGACGCGGACGCGCTCCAGCACTATCTGCTCATGAAGATCCAGTGCGCGGGCGCGCGGCCGACCTCGCGCGCGCAAATCCACGAAGCCATTACGGACCTGCTCCAGAGCCCAACGCCCGCGGGCACCAACCCGGCGCCGCCCCAGGAGCTGAGCTCGCGCGTCGACCTGACCCAGTCTGCCTCTGCTTCTGTCGACGAGTTTGCTGGCTCGGCGAGGTCGCTGTTCTTCGGCCGGCGCTCGTCTTCATCGCGCACGGTCCTCAGCGTCCTCAACGCCGTCCTCGCCCCTCGCAAGCTCCTGCAAAAGCGCAAAAGGGACACGTCGACCTCGCCGCCCGTCGAAGACGACTCGCCCGTGCCCGTCGACAAGCGCCGCAAGGTTCTGGGAGCAGGCGCGCCGCCGCGCAGCCCACGCACAGAGGACGCCCGGCGCGGTCTCCTATTCGGTCTCTCGCGCTCTGGAACTCGTAGAATCACCCACGACGCAGACGTCTTCGGGCCCGACGCGTCCAAGAGCCCGAGACTCACGACGAGCCGCAGCGTGTCGTCCTGGCGCCTCCGCCTCGAGCACGAGCGGCGCGGCGTCTTCTCGCCCAGCAGCGGCGGCGGCGGCGCGTCTCCTCTCATCGGCTCGCTCATGTCCCTCGTCCTCTCGCCGCAGCCCGAGCAGCTCCCGTCCGGCTCGCCCGCTCGTCTGGCCCTGTCGGTGGAAAAGAAGCTGAAGACGCCCTACTCGTCCCTCGCGGCCTTCCGCTTCCCTGTCGTCACCCCTGCCAACCGCATGCAGCAGCAACAGCCCTTACAGTCGCTGAGCGAGGTCCGGCTCCCCGACATGGCGTTCTCGCCCGACGGTCTGAGGTTGAGCGCCGACTCGCTCTTCGGACTGTACAGCTCCTCGACGCCGTCGCTGCCTATGCAGTTCCCGCCGTCGCCGTCGCTGCTCAGTGACGAGGACCTGGAAGAACCGACGATACGGCCCTCTGGGTCGATCCCCTTCCCTACGACGTCCTCGCCCTCTCCATCGCCGCGTGTACAGGTGGAGATGCCGTCCCTCCCGCGTTTCGCGTTCGCGTGCTCGCCGGGCGCGATACGTTTCTTCGTGCACGGCGACCGCAACCGTGACGTGGAGCTGGAGCTGGACGACGGCTACCTGCACGACGACTTCCCAGCCTCGCCGTCCTCGCACCTCCGCCCTTCGCCCGTCGCGCGCCCGACGAACCCGACGCCGACAGCCGCCTCGTCCTCGTCGATGTCGCTGTACGACGACGAGCAGCCCGGGCTCGGGTATACGTTCTCCACCGAGGCGGGCTCGCCCTCGATGCCGCTTCGTCTGAGCACGGCGAGCCAGGACGTGCGGTACGCGCTGCTGCCTGACTGGGACGACCCGCTTCCTGGGCCTATGCTGGACGCCCTGCGCGTGCGGAGCGCGAGCGACGCGAGGAGGGTGGACGATGCGATGGAGGCGGACGCGAACAACTGGAACGGGAACGGTAACGGCGCGGAGGAGTCGCCTGACCCGGACGGCATGTTCGAGCGCAACAGCAGCACCGCGAAGGATAAGAACGTCGTCGCTCCAAGACGCTGGCGCGCGCTCGAGCTCGCGTTCCGACGATAGATCTCGACGGCTTCAACATATGGATGAACCCCAAGATGAACGAACACAAAGAATAACGTATAACGCCCCCCATTTTATTCTCTATATGCACACCAACTCTCACTCTGTCTCTGTTCTCTTTTACGACCTTCCCCCCATACAGTCAAGCCCTGCGCATCTCCTTTCTGTCATTGTCCAAGTCTCGTTATCCTCCATGTTTTCTTGCGTCCCTTGACTCGTCTATGTAGACCTCTGTCGTACCGACACACTCTCCCTCTGTACTCTCTCTCTCTCTCTCTCCTGCGCTACCCCCTCCATCACTCGCCGTACCTACCTCGATTTGTTGTAATAGCTTCGACGGCTGGATTCACAATGTCATTGGACGGCCTGTCTTTCTTCTCACTTGCCCCGGCGTGGTGATATACCGGATGTCGTCCGTGCTGGCCAGTGTAGCCGACGACACCAGAACTTGAAGGCCCGAATAAACGCCCAAGTGAGCTGCATGTAGCGAGAACACGTGATCAGCTCATGAGTCATTTTGGATATGTGTGAGGCAAGCCGTGGAGAGATCTGGAAGAAAGCAGCACACCGCTTCGCACTTTCCCGAAGCAGCTCTTGCCTTCTCACCGGTCGCAGCACTAACGATGCGCAGTCCTCATATCCTCTCTTTTGTGTAGACCTCGGCGCAGAGGGAGTCTTCGCCGCCGCGGGATGATTCGATATCGCAAGAGTGAATCGCGGCGACGTCTTGGCACTTGCATGAAGCGCTCTTCGCAACTTCGCACCGCCGTTCCGCGGGTTGCTTGTACGTGCCTGTTATATATCCTGGATCTCGCACGCCGGCGAATCTTCCACTTGCACTTCTCCGTCTCCTCGCGTTACAGTTATGCGTACCTCTGTCTCTACCTCTATCTCTCTGCTCGTCGCAGCATCTCTCGCGTCCGCACAGAACATCCTCTTCGTCGGCAACAGCTATACCCACGGCAACATGTCGCCCACCGTGACCTACAACGCGGGCAACATCACCGACGCGAACGGCACGGGGTACGGCGGTGTCCCCGGCATCTTCAAGCAGCTCACCGATTCGGCGGGCTTGGACTACACTGTGACGATCGAGGCGGTCGGCGGGAAGACGCTGCAGTATCATCTGGAGAACAAGGCGAGCATCATCGGTCAGGCGGACTGGGATATCGTGGTGTTCCAGGAGTTTAGCTATGCTCCTGTCCCGGAGAGTAGGATGGGCGATCCGAGTCTGTTCCAGAACGCGTCGAAGGATCTTATCAGCCTTGTGCGGAGCAAGAACAGCGCGGTAAAGGTGTACCTGTACGAGACCTGGGCGCGCGCGGATCTCGTCTATCCGGACGGCACGCCGTACCATAACGCGAGCGTCAAGGTCTTCACGAACGACCTGCGCACTTCATACGCGAAGGTCGGCAGGCAGAATAGCGTGGCGGGAGTTGTACCTGTAGGCGACAACTTCCTGAAGGCGATCAACCACGGCGTCGCGGATCTGAACCCGTACGACGGCATCGACGCGGGCAAGGTCAATATCTGGGCGCCGGATAGCACTCATCCGAGCGTTTATGGCGCGTATCTCTCCGCTGCGACGTTCTTCCAGCACATCACTGGCAAGCCAGCGAAGTCACTTGCTGTTGGACCAGGCACAGCTGCCGCGGGGCTGGGTATCAGCTGCACCGACGCCACCAGACTGCTTAAGCTCGTCTAGTCCATCTTAAGTGGGCGTCGGATAGTATGCTATGCACTGTTCTTACATGTGCGATGTGTAGAGAACTCGTCGGTCTGTCTCAGTCTTCTTCCAGTGAACGCACGCTGTCTCAGAGCCATTATCCCGCGGCGACGCCTACTGTGCGCTGTACAAATCCCTGGGTCTCGCAAACGTCCGTATTCCGATCGCCAAACGCACATGCTATTATAACGGAACATCCGAGTCAAGAGACTTGCTCGTACATCAATGCGCACGACATATTAGACGCAGTTCGAGCCGCTGCAAACCCAGTCGTCCCCAACCTTCTTGCAGCTGCAGCGAGCCTCGATAGAGCCGGCCTTCGGGGCCGGGGTCGGAGTCGCCAGAGCGACGGTGGCGAGGGCGAGGATGACAGCGGAGAGCGAGAAACGCATTATGTTGTAAGGCTGAGTGCGGTGGGCAATGAGGAAACCCGTAGTGCTGCGTTTCAGGACTTTTATACTTGGTCGGCGAATTCATGGATCCGGCAACATCAGCGTGGGGCGAAGCGCAGTAGATACCTGTCAGACAGCTGTCAGGCACCCAGATTCAGCACCGGTGAGGCCGTAATTGTATTGAATTCTTGAAAGCCGGACCTGCCAAGGTGTATGATCCCCGAGATAAAGCTGCGGAATCGCGCGTTCGTGTGCTACAGATGAATGGATTGTCGATAAGAAGCCGGCGAGGCCACTGTGGAGTCCAGGAACTAGCGTTGCAGATGCCTGACCACGCGTACAGCGCGGGGTCAGGCCTGTGATGAGCTGTAAACTTGCTCTCCATTATAGAACTTCATTATATGCACGGAACACCCTTGTGACGGCAGCATTCGTATTGGAGCAACGTGTGGCGGGTAGTTCAAGTTATATCTGAAGGTAGGCGAAGTGATCAAAGATCTCGCGTTCAATGCATCGAGTCAAGCAGCGCCAGCGTGAGAGAGCAAGATTACCAACGCTGAAGCAATCCGGACCATAGCCTGTCCATGTGCGTCGCAGGTCATGCTTTCTTCGTACCTTTGAAGCCCATCCAGTAGCCGTTCTCCCACCACATTCCGCCCTCGACGAACCAGTCCCACTGCTTCCGCTCTCCGCGCCAAGGGTTTCGCTCCTCTTTCCACATGAGCGGGATATCGGACTTCTCGACCACATGTGCGTCCTCCTGCGCTTCGTCTACAGCGCACTCAGCTAGATATCGACGGGAGAGAGAAACGGAAGATGTACTCAGAGAGTAGGATGTGAAGACGGCGGGTACGCCCTGTTCGTACAGCATGTCAAGCACGGGACCCCACGATTGCGGGCGCTCGTGCATCCCAGAATTGAAGCCGATCGCAAGATGCGGTTTGCGATAGTCAGGGTTCGATGGGACCGCAAACGATTGGTATCGTTTACTGCATAGCAAACCTGTTAGCGGAACGGGTGGATGGCGTGAGAGGGGAACGCGCACTTGAACCATCCGATCCTGCGCTTCCGCCCCGCCTTTTCGCATTCTGGGCAACTTTCCACATCCGCGATGTTTTCATCGTCCTTTCCAACTTTGCCCATCGACGGTCCAACCTAATAGCGCTTGAGTTGTGATTTAAGAGACTGCATGCGGGAGGCGTACCATAAACCACTCGAGAGTTTTCACTCCCGGCAGGACGTGGAGAATCTCTTCAGCCGCAAGCGCCCCGACTATAAGCTCGTAATTACTCTCAGCTCCAATCAGATGCATAGTGAGTGTCTCGACGGGAGACGCCTGCAGTTCAGAGAGGATGCCGAAGCGTTGAAGAGCAGCGAGGATCGTCAAGGGAAGAGAGAGCTGTCTGGTGACGATCGTGTTGATGACGCTGGGCAGGGAGAGCGGCCCGGGGAGATCCAAAGTCTGGATGTAAGCCGACCAGGCTGGGAATGAAGAAGGATCGAAGGCAGGCGACGAAGGGAAGAGAACACGGGGGGTGCCATAGCGCAACCCGACGAAATTGGGAGTAGTTCTTAGCAATAAAGGAGATGAACCAGGGTTAATGACGAGGGCGAACGATACGGACCGAATATACTCGTCGTCGCGAACGAGTTCGATGCACTCGTCGCAGTGTTCGCCCTCATGTGCTGTTCTTCCCTTCGTTTCGCATTCTGACTCTGCGCACCACGACGCAATGTTGCAGCGCTCACACACAGCAAGGGTTCGTTGCGCGTCCGATCTGTAACACCACAGGCACCTCGGCACAAGATACCCAAGGTAGTTTGCGATCTGCCAGTTTCAACATCACTCTGCGCGAATTCTCTGGCAGTCACACACCTTCGTGCGCTTTGGGCCCAAGGACGCGAGAAGAGCGCTCATAGACTTGTAATGGAAAGCCTTGCAATACGCGTCCAACGCGTCCTGCCACGGTGTGACCCCATCATTGCCATCGGCGCGCGCAATGTGCGGGTCCGCGTTGGGCGTGGTGTCCAGCGACGAAGTCCAGTCCTTCACCGCGCTATACGCCGAGCAGAAGGGCTTGTGCTCAGCGTAGTCGATCTTTTGGCACTCGACGCCGCAGTATCGGGCGCGTCTGCACCGCGAGCACCTCGTGAGCGCTTTGTCGGGCGATGGGCGGGCGCCGCATGCAAGACACGCGCGGCCCAGATATTGTAATACACTGCGGTAGTCACTGTTGTCATCCTTGGACGGCCACGACATAGTGGAACTGGCTTGACGATACGGTAAGAGCCAAGGG
This sequence comes from Exidia glandulosa HHB12029, assembly GCA_001632375.1. NCBI lineage: Eukaryota > Fungi > Basidiomycota > Agaricomycetes > Auriculariales > Exidiaceae > Exidia > Exidia glandulosa. The sequence goes on along the minus strand of KV426186.1, from coordinate 41,102 downwards.
ATAACGTGACCGGGTCGATCGTGCGATCTCCGATCCGATCCCGCGGCAACACAATATCTGCGGTTGTTCCCAAAAAGCTCTCCGCAAGTGCGACGGGTCTATACAATAATACAGCGAGTGAAGCAAAAGTCATAGCCCCGTACATGGCTCACCGTCGGCTCCGAAGATTGATGGAAGGCTTCCAGTTCGCGGCAACACATCTCAGAGCGTGGAAACATAGTACTTGGAAGTTCTATGGTGGAGACACCAGGCCGTAGTCAGGTTGCCACTTTGGAAAGCTGTCGACGTAGGTGGTGCGGCACATCGCTGGACAACGGTCAACCTCCACATTGTCCTAACCTCCTGTCAAGTAACGGCGGCCCGTGGTAAGTACGAGACGCCCCAGCACTAGCCTTAGGAATATAGCTGTTACATCTCTTTTCCGACTCTATCGGAAGTGAGATGTGCTTGCAGTTTCATGCAAAGGATCCGCAGATCGGCGCTCAGGCTCTTGGCAGTGCATCACTGACTCCCTGACTCTCCCTGCTCAAACTTCAGCTCAGCTGATCTGCTCTCACGGATAAAAGCGGCAGCCAGACAGCCACAGCAGCTTAGTTGTACTTTCGGGTTCCTCGTTTCACGCCTTACTGAGTTCGATGCAGGCCCTCACACTCTCATTTACAATCACACTCTCATTCATCTCACTCGCCCAAGGAGCAGCAATCAATAAGCCTGTCCTCTTCACAGATGGCCTGGCTCCACATGTCGATGCGTCGTGCGTTGGGGGATGTTGTCGATACGATCCTCGAAGCATTGACGATCTCTCGCTGACAGACTATTGCGTAATCTCCCGAACACCTCGTACACTTCCGACGTGTGGGAGTGGGGTTGGACACCCCAGGTGCGTTCATCACTTCGTTTACCGCGGTGTCAATAATGGCGCTGATCACGTGCAGAGCTGCATGGATGCCGCGAATGCTCATAACCTGAGTCCGTACGACTTCGACATCTGGAACGCTCATTACTCGGACGTACGAGCCTGATAATGCACGATAAGTGTCCCCGTTGCTGACACGCAGTCCATAGTGTAGCACGCCTTGGGTATTTTGTCAACATCACATGGCGTCTCTCACGTATGGATGAGGCCCCAAGCTCCGTGGCATTCGCCGTTTGACATAAGACACAGGATGGAAGACCTCTTCTCCTACTTCGGTCGGCTTCCGGTCCACGAGCGACAATGGGTTAGGCATATCATCGCTCTACCAGGAGGGGGAAGCGCGTATATGTCGAACGCGGACATCGTCCTGATGGGACCCGTAAAGTCGATGTCGGTATTCCAGCACGAGGTTGGACATGCGGTCGACATGTACAAGAACGGCAAGCAAAGCAGCTTGACCAGCAACTGGACGAACGCAATCAAGCAGGATAGCTGTGTGCCGGATGATTATTCAAGGACCAGTACGCCATCCCTGTCCACAACGAGAGGAGGAAAGACACTGACAATCGCGGTCTCGAAGGCGCAGTCGAGGCGTACACGCAGGTTAGCATCCTCTGCCTGTACGAGATCGTGAACCCCGGCGGCCTAGATCCTGGCATCGGCCCGCAATGGCGTTGTCTACAGAACCAGAAGGACGAAGTCGATGGATTCCAGCGCGATGCTATGTGGCTCGGCGGCTCATGCGACCGCCGCTGGAGGGATGCGGACATCGTGAGCATGGGGCCTGCGACGGGCAACGGAAAGCGTTCGCGCGTATGGCCCGTGGTAGACGACACACTGCCTGTTCCGCCGCCAGGAAAGGTCGAAGAGCATGACCTCCTGCATCTTGTCTTCTAAGTAGTTCCTTGCGGTTACTTTGCGCATCGAAGAAGTTGTAGGTGACATAGCTCGCGCGTTCGAGACGTCCAAGTCGAAATGGTCTCGCCAGCCTCGGTACAGTCGCGTGGTAACGATTGCAAAGCATTATAGAGCCCGACGTGGTCGAAGCACTCTATAGCAGATGTTGATAGGTCAAGCCAGCCATCCGCAATGTCGTTTCCGCTACATAGCAATTCAAGGGACACGACAGACACGTTGCTCACATACGTATTGCGTATTTGGATAAGCAAAGCCGCTGCGTAGCCCGCGGGCGGCCGCGCTCTAGTCCAGACGACATGCGATGAGATGAAGGTTGATGGCAAAGCGGAACCGTGCTTCCGGCTTCTCTCTCGCCGCCACCCACACCTGGCACCACTCACCGATGCGGCAGCGTGGGACCTGTAGGAACTCAAGGAGCTAGGCTACAGGTCCACATACCTAACGTAATATCCGGAAGCGTCTTGTTACTGGCTGGCCTCAACGGTTGTCGCTCTCTCGCCTGCTCCTGGCCTTCTACAACGTCCTGTCCTTGGTGACGGACCCCACTCCTATGTCAAATGCGCAGACTACTGTGTACAGCATGCGCATATCAGGATTCTTGCGCGCACACAGCCTCGCAGCGCCGCAGTGCAAACTTGGGGATTCTAGGGCTATAACACGCCGCTCGTCCCTTGGGATTCCTTGCAAACTTCTGCTTCGTCCGCTCTTCGCGCTCTTTACCTTCTCTCCCCTGCACGTGCGATGGTTGCGCTACGCTACGATCAGTACCGTCCAGATCCCTTTCCGTGGCACGCTGTCGTGATCGCCGGAGTTCTCGCCGTCGTTTTCCTCGCACTCGGCATATATTTACTCGTTATCTATCGTCGCCGACGGCAGCGTGCGCAGAGGCAGGCGGCGGAGTGGGAGCACGAGCAAATGCAATGGGCCATGACACAAGCATCGCCCCAGCCCATCGTAATCTTAACGGCACCGACGCCCTCAACAGAGGCCGTAACGCTACCGCCGACCGCGCTCAGTCACCCGAGGAGTACTAGTGATGCACAGCGCGACCTGGCCGAAGTGCTTCGCAGTGCGCCGCCGCAGCCGCAATGGGGTACGCGGCCGCCACCGCCCGCGCGTCGACGTGGACGCGAGAGCTGGCGGTTTGTTAAGGGCGTCGCGGGACCGTCGTCGCGAGCACCTTAACATACGCTACCGGGAATGCTTGTCACTATGGTCTTTTACACTTCAGGGTTAAACATCCGGACGCTGCCTTGATTGTACTGTTACTGCCTTTTCTGCTTGTTCTGTACAACTGCATGATACATATGTATCAATTCCCTGTGGACCGGGGGCGTGTTCGGCTCAGAGCACTGTCCGCTTGTGCCGTGACAGAGCCGTGCTGAACGCTATGAACCTGATACCGGCACAAACACAGCGAATGCGGTGCCCCGCCCCGCGCAGACACCCATCTCCCATCTCCCGCAGTGGTGTATCATCGCATCTGCCACCCCAGGACGGGATCGACGCAAGCGTGTTGAGAGAGGGTCCCAGACTATAAGACGAGCGATGCCGGCGGGATGTGCAGTGAACGGCTCGTTACCCCCGCCCAACTCCCTGAAGTTCCCGTCCTCCCGCGCTCGACGTCCTCGCACAATGGACGCCGCAGGCGATCCTGTCGCGGTGATCACTCTCGGAGCGATCATGGAAGGCTTCTTGCTCGGCATACTACTGTTCACGGTCGTCGTGCGGTACTACTGGAAGAGGGACGAGTACGAAACGGGCGATGAGGAGCAGCAGCTAATTCGCTGACGCCGACAACTCTCATCGTCGTTACGACTTGTCGTGGCCCGTTCCACAACCTCATTGGACACGGCGCCGCTCTCTTGCACTCCGAGTCCTGGCGGACATGCACAACTCTTCTCTCCAACGGCCCACAGCATGAAGTGCTGTCGATCTATACGGCGGGAGATATAATCGCTCCAGTACGCCACCGTTACAGTCACAGGTGTGCGAAGAGGGGGCACTCCTCAGAGTCCTCTGCGCCGTGGCATGCCGCCAAGGAGTTCAACTTAGGCATCACGATCGTACGGCTGCGCGCAGCGAAACAAGTAGAAGATCAGAGTGTTGCTTGAGCTGAACAGTATTCAGTATGTACTTTGCAGTCCTTGGGCTGCTAGCAACTTCATTCGCTTGATTCAATATCGTATAACCACCGCATACGTAGTCGTCTTACTAGTATATACACGTTGGATCCAGATTTTATGCTGCCCGTAATGCACAGCTGTTCTTCAGACGACCACGCCCCAGATCCCGCTGCGTTGAGCACGACTTGCGGCCGGATTGCTATGCAGCGTGTAAGCGCTAAAAACAGCCCTAGATCGGCAGATGATGCCGTTACGACCGAGGATCATCATGATTGTTGCTACTTAGGGGTAATGATCTCGATCCCGTGACCTTGCGAAAAATGCAGGACGTCGACAGAGGGTCTCGAATGAAGTGCAGCTGGACGAAACTGCCTCTATGCGGCAGTGATAACCAAGAACGAATCGCGTCCGGATCCGGGAAGACTGACGCGGACCGTGGCATGTTTGCACGAAACTGAGATGCCCAAGCGGTGGCGGAACAAAGGCGGTGAGCTGACCCGCTCTTTGGGTTTTCGCCCCTCTTTCTCTTTCCGTCATCTTCACTTGCGCCAGTCGTCGTCGCCGTACGGCGTAACGAGCAGGTAAGGGCTCCCGCGTCGACGCGTCAGTATGCCGTCCTCATGCTGGTGCAGGTAGATGCGCATACATGCGGCGCGTGGTGTCTTCGATGATTTGGACCTCCCAGAGGCAGCTACTGGCTCGCTAGCGGCAGACCCGGATGCGCCAATTGTCGCGTTTCCGACGCCCACGAACGCGATTTCGTGCCAGCCGTTGGACGTTGTGTGGTTTCACTCCGGCATCTTCCCGCCAAACGCGGCTTGCGACATCGGTATCACGAACGTCGGCGTGCCGCAGGTCCCGTGGGATCCACCAGCTGCGAGCACAAGTTCGTCTGGATCAGCGACGAGCAGCAAAGCCACGCCGACCGCATCTGCCCCCCGCGTCGGGAGTGCGCCACGGCGACGCCGGCGCGTTTTGCGCAGGGCGGATGCCGCGCCGACTGCGCCTCCGCCTGTCGCGAGTCCGTCTCCAGTCACGATAACTCTGGTGCACGCGCAGCCCGTCCTCTCGGCCAACCATTCGGCGTGGCTTTCACAGTTGCGCGTGCCTACTGGCTACTACTGGATCACCGGCCAGAGTGTCGATCCTGCCAGCAAAGCGGCCTACTTCCACTCTGCGCAGTTCTTCGTCGCCGCGGGCACCGATACATCGTGCTTACAGTCATTACCGGCCGTGCCTTCCACTTCCTCGTCTGTATCATCGTCATCTTCCCTAACTTTATTGCCTTCGCCTTCTTCACCAACAAGTCTCCCGGACAACTCTGACCAGGGCAACTCGCGCGGCAGCGTGATCGCTGGTGCCGTCGGTGGCGGTCTCGCGGTTGCGGTCCTGCTGGGGACGTTCCTCCTCGTCCGTTATTTCCGCAGTCGTCAGCAACGTGCGCGGCCGTACTCGAATGTAGACGCCGCTGGGCCTAACGCGGGCTGGCGGACGTCGCAAGCTGTATCGCACGTCGCGAGCCCGACGGCAACTGTCCCCATGAGCGCGCCTGTCCCAGTATCGGCTGGTTTATCGGTCCCGACGACAGCCAGCGCCACCGCTGCCGCTTCTCCTGACCCGGCCAATGAGCCCCTCCCACATGCTCATGCTGGCGCGGACATGTTGGCCCCTGGCGCGATAGCAACGGCGGAGAGAAAGCTCTCCTCGACGCCGTCAACATGGACAGCAGGGACCGACGACAGCTCTTTTGCAGACGAGCGCACGCAGCTCGAGCAGGCGTTTGTCGTGCCTGTTACACCGAACGTGATCGCAGACGGCGTCATGAGCGAACGCTCGTCCATCGGCTCGGGCGTCGGACCCATGGTCATCTCCCCGCCCGCGCACGCTGCAGACGCACAGTTCGTCACCATCCCTCCTCCGCCGCACGACCTGCCCACGCCTACGCCTCCGTTCGCCGCGGAACAGCGACGCTCGCGCATGTCGACCTCAACGGCACGCAGCAGCAGCAAGTCGAACGCCCTGACTGCGGCCCAAGTGCTGCAGATGTCGTCGCGAGGGTCATAGAGCCTGACCGACCGACTGTCTAAACTAATCTTTCTTTTTTTTGCTTCTAACGACTGGACATTTGTATAGATGACACCGCCTGCCGCACTCGCGCTCGACGCGCGCCCCTCGTTTGTTACGCATAGTGATGCCTTTCTGAGAAAGCGTGCATATGTATCTTGCTATCATCCGTGCAATGCAACTACCGTTATTGATTCTGATTATTTCTGAATTTCTTACTATGACGAGAGTCCGTGCCGGCTGCGTCCGGGTACGCGGTGCTCCCTGCCTTTCTCCACGTCGCGCGTCACGACGAAGTCACGATCATGTCTACTACGAACGCCGTCTGGGCACGTAGAGGTGTCGAATGTGCGTCATATGGTCCTCGAGGGTTTCAGAATCGCCCTGAACAGTCGCAGTCGCGGTCCTGGTCGCGTCACAGGTGCGGTCGATAGCCGTATGCTGGTTCAACAGCTAACGATGTCTTAGGTTGCCCTATATTACACTGTTCGGGTGATTACACATCGCTTAACTCGTATTTCGCGCTATCTTATCGCGATTCCAGTGGGCGTTAGATACGCTTGACCCAAGCGCGAAGGATGTAAAGGAGCGCAAGACGAAGGCCGAACAAATCATGAACAGAATGGGCAAGAAGGATGTCGCACTATCTTCGTACGAAAGTGCGTCTCGCATCCTGTTTCAGTTTGCTCGAAACTGATCATGCACTTCACAGAGCAAATAGCTGCTGGCATAATATTGCCAGAGGAGATAGACGTCGGCTTCAACGGTACAGTACACGCTACCGTCCTAGAGGTCAGCGCCTTAACGGTTTACAGATATTGGCGGTCTTGAGGACATCATCTCGTCGTTACGAGAATCCGTCATCTTCCCCCTACTCTACCCGAAGCTCTTCACGACATCCTCATCGCTCCTTAGCGCCCCCAAGGGTGTCTTGCTATACGGCCCACCAGGATGCGGCAAGACAATGCTTGCCAAAGCCCTGGCACGCGAGTCGGGCGCAGCGTTCCTCAACCTGTCTGTCAGCTCGCTCGTGAGCAAATGGTACGGCGAGTCGAACCAGCTCGTATCCGCCGTCTTCGGGCTCGCGCGCAAGCTTCAGCCCGTCATCGTCTTCATGGACGAGATTGACGCGTTCTTGCGCGAGCGCTCGAAGGGCGACCACGAAGTGTCTGGCCAACTGAAGGCGGAATTCATGACGCTCTGGGACGGCTTGACCAGCGCAAGCGATAGAATCATCATCTTGGGCGCGACGAACCGTCCAGACGACATCGACGACGCGATACTGCGTCGCATGCCGAAGCGGTATGCTATCGGTCTTCCGAACCTCCAACAGCGCACGAAGATCTTGAACCTGGTGCGTTGCATGTGGTACTCTGCGTTCCTTATATACTGACAACATTGCAGATGCTCAAGGGCACGCAGACTGCGTCCCCGCCCGAGTTCTCCTTAGAGCGCCTTGCGGCGATAACCGAAGGCTTGTCTGGCTCGGATCTGAAGGAGACATGCCGCAACGCCGCGATGAAACCCGTGCGCGAGTTCCTCCAGCAACACAGCTTGGATCCCCAGGCTCTCCAGACTGCGCAGGAGAAGGGCTTTCAGCTCCGGTCTGTCACGCTCAGGGACTTTGTGGGTGCAGATGTACATGGCGCGGAGATACCTGCTCCGTTGGATTAGCAGGCTAGGACGATCTAGATGCGCTGCACTTGTTTGATTATTACAACCCCAGCTCTGCTCTCGCACGTCTACGGATACGTACAATACTACACGCTACGCCGCGCCGCTCTCAATCCACTCTCGCATCCGCCCTTTGAAACACTTTGTGCTGATACGCGGGCGGCGTGAATTTGCGTGCTCGTGTGACCAAGATTCTGTGAAATCGCTGCTTGTGCCCCGCACCTTCAGAGGGTCCATGACACACTTCTTTCTTCGGCGGAGCGTATACTCTCGAGTAATGCTCGCACAAAGCCGATGTGGACTCGGTTTCATGATTCCAAGATACCCCAGATCTAAGTCACAAGTACTAGTGTGGACTGGCAGACATCGGCCGTAGAGGGCATTTCAGCTCGGGATGAGGTCATGTAAGGGAGTGCGGCTTAGGTGCTTTCCAGAAGAGCGCCTGCCCAAGTGTCGATCGTAAAAAGCTGGGGAAATTGACGCTCCAGTCGACGTGACCCTGCCTACCCTCTTTCACAGCCCTGCAATGCCTGTGGCGGGGATGCCTACTGGACATGACTGCCCGGAGCACTGTCAAATCACTCGAATAAAGCTGTCGACGTCGACTCTCGTGCGAAGGGTCCGAGGTCTCATTTGTACGTTGGGCATGCCGGATATGAGCACGATTGCCATTGGGTATCCGAAAGCCATCTTCTCCCGCAGTACCTACCTACGTGAAGCCAGGGTACTGGCAGTGAGCACTGCGTCATAGGAAGGTACAGAGCTGATATGCGGAGACGGATGGCCCTTGAGCTATTTTCGCCGAAGCAGTAAGTAGCCTATCGTGCGTGCCTGCAGAAGGCGGGATATCGTGAAGTCAGTCAACACGAGTTGGACGCGAGGCAAGGCGCAGATGAAGGCTATATAGCCCGTAACCGTTTCTGCAGCGACAGAGTTCGTCGAGCAGCAATTTGGGAGAATGACTCGACGTGTGTATGCATCGCGGTCCAATTAGCGCTAGTAGATCCTGACGCGTCGACGCGTCGTTGCTACGCAACTGCGTCACCCGGCCGCAGCCGCTCCCGGTTCGTGGACCTTCTTTCGGATTCTCACCCTCCCTCACAGGTGACGGAGGGACGCGGGGCCTATGCAAGTGTTCCTGGAACATGCGGCCTGTGCGCGGTGGCTGGAGAGGGAGCTTTAGGCGCTGTGGCGAGACCCCACGGTACAGTATATGAAAGCTTCTGTCGAGTTCTGTCAGCCCGCCGACGGGGAGGTGCGGTTTGGAAGGCGGGAGGCTGCTCGTCGAAATCCCACACAATGCATGCGCGTATCACGAATTACCGGACGCGTGTCCGTCTTTTTGATGTTCTCAGGGCGTCAACGGCATAGCGTCATTTCAGCAGACTGGAGACCTGAGAGGGAGCAAGAATGACGGTGCGCTATTGTACATACGCTGGAGACGCAAAGTCCGCGTGGAATTCAGTGTCGGGCAGCGCGGAGAGTGGTAAGCGAAGTGTTTGTGCGTGCGGGAGGACCGGGCGAACGGGACTGCGCGCGCGGGTGCGGAAGCAGACGCGAGCGTTCCTTTGACGAAGCCCGCACGCATGGCGGCGAATTTATATTGCCCGTTCTTTTCCCCTAACGACCAACGTCTGCACGCCTGCCTCGACGCGACTTAGTACTTAGACTCAGGCTCTGTCGACATTACGCCGCCTCCAGTGCGCTGCGCTGACCGACGCGACGCGACTCCCCGCGCGAGATGCCTATTGTAAAACGCGCCGATGCGAGCGACAGCAGTAACGGCGGAATCGGGGCGCTCGCGAGCGACATCAATGGCATCCCCACCGTCGCGTTCCCCGTGCCCGCGGCGGCGACGATCGTGACCTGCCAGGGACCTGTCAATATCATCTGGTTCTACGCCGGCGCGTTCGGCGCGTCCGACCAGCTCATTGACCTCTATCTCACCAATGTCGGCGTCCCTCAGCAGCCTGCCCCGGTCTCAGGCTCCTCCTCGGCACCGAGCACGTCTACCGTCTCCCCAGGCTCTCCGTCTTCTGTAGCTCCCATAACGCTCACGATCGCAACGGCGCGGCAGGTGACCGCGACGAATCACTTTTTCCCCTGGCAAAAGGTCGCCCTCCCCTCAGGCTATTACATCATCAATGGCACGAGCGTCGACGAGCGTAGCAAAATCGTCTTCGTGCCGTCCGCACCCTTCTTTATCTCGCCCGGCGCCGACACATCGTGCATCTCCATCAACCCTCCCTTACCTCCGCAATCGACGACAACGACAACGACCTCTCCTTCACCGTCCACCACTGACGCGGCTCAGCTGCAGCCGTCTAGCTCTCCCACCGACATCCCCTTGAACGAAGCGCCAGAAGCAGCGCGCACGACCTCTGTAGACCACCGAAGTCAAGTAATCGCCGGTTCTGTTGCCGGCTCCCTTGCGATCGTCCTTATAATTGCACTCTTTTACGTCCTTCTCTACCTGCGGCGACGACGTCGGTCGTTCTGGGCCAATCCCGACGCCATGCCGGGCAAAGGTCGGCTACAGCGTCTGTCGTCCAAGCCGACGCCTATCCTGCCTCCGCCACCGGTCCCGCCGAGTTCACCTGTCGGCGCGGACCCGTCGTCGACGTCTGTCTATCTCACGGTACCCAGCATCCGCTTCCCGTCCGAGGCGGAGCGCGGCGCGGACTCGTTCACGACGCAACGCTCGCAGCTGCAGGCGCGTTGGGGCTGGGCGGTGCCGCTCACGCCCATGTTCAACCTGCTCCACGCGCGACGCTCGTCTATCGGCTCGGACAAGTTCATGTCGCCCGCAGGCGTCGAGTCGCCGCTCCCGACAGGCCAGTCCGGCTCGTTCGCGTGGTTCCAGTCGCAGCAGCAGCATCGCGGCGAGCGCTCACCGCTCCCAAGCGCGTCGTTTATGCAGCGCTCCCGCATGACGTCGCTCGCTGGCCTCGACGTCCACATGAGCGAATACGAGCGCGACCGACTACACTCGCTCTCCGAGTTCCGCTGGGTCGGCGAAGGCTTCCCGCCCGACCACCGCGCGTCGACTGTGACCATCGAGCGACTCGACACAGTCGACGAGAAGTCCACACCGTCGTCTACGCCCACTAAAGAGAAGAAATGACCCCCACCCCTTCTTGTTGTTTTTCGCCGATTGGAAAGCGGCGCTGGATACTCGTACTGGCTGGTTCTCTCTAGACTGCTGTTACGCGCGGGACTGTGGTTTTGCGCTGCGTACGGTTGTACTTCTATGCCCTTGTCTTGCATGTTCTTGTTCCCCTGGTAATTCCAACTGGTCCCGTTGGCGTTTGTGCAATAGCATCTTGTTTCTTCTTGATATGGCTCGTCAACGTCGCACTGGGGCGTTGCGTTCTCTTTGCTTGGCGTTGCAGCCTGCCCGCATTGTACATGTTCATCGGGAACGGTCAGTGCAGAGACGCCCTTTCCAATCTTCAGCGCTAACTTCACAAAACCCCGTCCTCTCCCATGAAGCACGGTGCTCGGGCCTTCTTTCTCTGCAGCCTGTTATGTACTCGCGCTCGGGTGCTGTCATCGGCCGCCTGCAGGCGAAGGAAAGGCACACCCACATTATTATCAGCGATGTAGCTGCGGTTCTACTCCTGCTGGTGGGTCCAAACTGGATGACATGAATGACATCGAAGTTCGGATACGACTTAGACCTGGCCTGTGTACAAAGGCCGAAGGAGGTAGTTCAAGGTAAGTCCCTGAGACTGGAGCCGCAGATAGGTCCGTCCGGGACACAGGTGTACATTGGCAGCGGCGGCTTTGGGGGCATATATAGCCGCAGTTCTCTGCAAGTTGTCTGGAGTGAATGCAAAGCGGCGTCTTTCACAGGCAGTGCGATCCGTCGCGCCCAATGGAATGTTCTCTACACCTGAACGACAATCAACTCTGTGAGCCTTGCCTTGTCACTGTCCTGCACTGCGCGCTGATCCTGGAAGAGTCTCAGCGTAGGCGGAACACGCATGTGAAGGTTGCAGCAGCGGTCGGGTGACATTTTGTCCGACGGATCCCGCATGGAGCGCTCCAAGTGAATGGGCGGGTAGAGTGCAGCTGAGCGTTATAAAGCATGTGGGCGAGCTGAGACGATCGGGGTCGAGTCGCACACCGCGTTTTCGGCTTCCGCGTCGACGTCCACGGAACCGGATTCGGCTAGGGTCCCGCAGCCACCGTCAGCTTCGTCCCGGTCCCACGGCAGCCCGGCCCAGCTTTGCCTCGCATCCACATCCACATCCAGTCGACGCTGCACGATGGCTCAGGCGAACTACCTCACAACGCAGGACCCGCTCTCGCTGGACCGCATACGCAACATGCTCATACGGCTCGAGGATACCATCATTTTCGCCCTCATCGAGCGCGCCCAGTTCGCCCATAACCCGAAAATTTACGCTCGCGGCGCCTTTCCGCAGCTGAAAGAGGCCGGCTTCGACGGCAGCTGGCTCGAATGGTTCCTCAAGGAGACCGAGACTTTCCATGGTGCGCCTGGGTCTCAGTCGCGCCGCGCTCGTTGCAAAAATTCTGACTGCCTGGACAGCTCAGGCGCGGCGATATACTAGGTGGGTAGCATTGCTTGTGTGCTGGACAAGTGACTCACGCAACGTCGGCCGGCAGCCCCGATGAGTATCCGTTCACGACCTCGCTGCCACAGCCGTTGCTCGCCCCGCTGGCAATGCCCAGGCTCCTGCACCCGAATACTATCAACGTCAACCCCTCCATTCTCTCATTCTACGTCTACTCGATTGTGCCTGCCATCACGCGCCAGGCATCCATCCAGCTCTCGGCAACCAAACGCGCGTGCGGCATAACTGGACCTGATGAGTTCGACGACGACGGCAACTACGGCAGCGTCGCGACGATAGATGTGCAGATCCTCCAGGCCATCTCGAAGCGCGTGCACTACGGTGGAATGCATTTCCTCTAAGCGTGTCTTAAATCTGCATTACTGACATTGCTACAGGCAAGTTCGTCTCGGAGAGCAAGTTCCGCTCGCACCCCGCCGACTTCATCCCTCACATCCTCAACCCGAACCCTGCGGCGCTCGACGCGCTCATTACCAAGCCCGCAGTCGAGAAGGCGCTGCTCGAACGCCTCGTCAAGAAGGCGAAGCTGTACGGCCGTGACATTGGACCGGACGGAGAGCCGCGGGAGGACGGTTGGAAGATTGACGTGCAGACCGTGAAGGACTTGTACGAGAAGTACATCATCCCGCTGACTAAGGAGGTCGAGGTGCGCAGCGTGGCGTCATCAGTGTGTGGTCGTACTCATGAGTGGTGGATTCTAGGTCGACTACCTCCTTCGTCGGCTCGACGGCCTGTCCGATGAGGAGGTCGAAGCCCTCGCAACGAAGGGAATGCCGCCCGCGCACTGTAACAGCCATGCAAATGGGCACCAGCACACGAACGGCGTGAACAAGTCTGCGAACGGCGTCACCACCAACGGCAACGGCGTCAACGGCCATAACTGAACCAGCGTTCAGTGCTTTCTTGATTGTACAAAATTACGAACCCGCTGTGATGTCGGACTGATCTTCGTTCGTTTCTTGGTTCCTGACGCATAAACATATGTTTATTCGGGTCTAGTCTATCGTATTACCGTGTTGTATAACTAAATACCCCATCGTTTATCTTCACTCTTTATGTTAGTGTCCGTTTATTGCACTGTTTCTGCTCGATGCAGGTGCGGTAGTCCTTCGAATGTCGAAGGTGCCAGTGGATCCCGTGTGTCACATGTTTGCTCAAGCAACTCCAGCTTCTTGCGTCGTGGCTAACAACTCAACTATGTTCACCTGCCCAGCCACCGCAGACAAGTCTTCAACATAGTCAGCGGTAATTCCTTGAATTCCGATTCAGACACGCTACATTCTTGTGCCTCGCTAGAAACACTTGCTGCAACTCCAAGAATTATCACTGAGAAAGCTCAGATTAATGCGTCAGCTGACTGACGCACGTTGGCCCAAATTTCGGCAGTCATTACAGTAATGTTTTACAGCGTACTGTAGAATGTGTAGGCGAATGTAGAGGCGCCTGTGAACGCTGATGCACGTTCGAACAATTCAGATTTCCACTGACAGGCGCTAGTCGCTCCATTCTGACGTCTCGCGCTCATAACATTGACTCTCAGCTGACGACGGAGACGGCGGATATTCTCATGTTGAAGCTGATCTTGTCGAGCGCCGCCGTCTAGAGCGCCTCTTGGGAAGGTATAAAATCAGCCTAGAAAGCGACGTCAAATTCCAGCATCAACAGAGCATCTCTACAGCAATGCGTCTTACACTCCTCCTCGCTCTCATCTCTATCGGGTTTGTCGCCGCCGTTCCCGGCTCGCTGAAGGCTCGCTGCGAGTTCTGCATCATCGACGGAGAACTTGTCGAGATCTGCGACGCGCCGTGCCCTCCGCCCTCGTAGGGGAGGGCGGGCCCGAGCTGAAGTCCTTGCATCGTCTCATGTAGCCACTTGCGATGATTACAACGACGTGGTGAAGCATAATTTTGCGAGTGTGAAGTCAGGCACATTCGATCCTCGACCTCACCGTGAGAACTTCGGTAATCTAAACTGCTCGCTGCAAGTACCCATGTTTTATTGGTATTGACAGACCGTGTCAGGACTGCTTCTCTCCTTAAGGAGAATTCTTGTCGTTCTCTTTGCATCATGCAAAAACGTCATGCGAACGGAAGCGGAGATCCCGTCGATCAATGCTGTGTCGACCCCTGGAGCGCCCTCTCGGAACCGCTCAGTCAACCTGGTGCCTTTAGGCCGTTCGGTCCCCGGTGAGCACAGCAGGGGGGCTGTCAGAAGACACGTTCTAGTGTTTCCACACCCTGAAAGAAGAAGGCCTAGGCACTTCTGTTACCGTATCCCTCCGTCCTGATATGTGGGTTGAACCGTTTCCATCCCGAGAGTCGACGGTCGCGATTCTGCGCCGGCAGCAATCAGAACGTCGAGCCCCACCATCGAATCGCGATCGGCCTCAGCTGACGACTCCCAAAACGTGTGTGGGACGACCATGATTTGATTCGCATCGTCGCATTACTCTCACGCTCGGGGTCTGCGCACTTCCCGCACATCTACTTTGTCCTTTCTGCGTACTTATGAGTGCGAGGGGCTACCATGTTTTGCCCTGCCCGGAGGCGCGGAGGAGGCAGGGCTTTGTGTGGCCTTCAACGACAAGTGTGGCCATGATCGCATCACACGGCGGCGAGCTTCCGCCACCGGGACCGCCTCTGGAGCACAAGCATCACATCCCGGGTTCCGCAGGTCAGGTAGCTCTTCTCCCTTGCCCTCTCACCATCTCCACGCCAGTGGAACATCATCATGTCTCGCTTCGCACGGCGGGCGATTGCAAGGGCGGCGGCGTCTTCGGTGCAGCTGCAGCTCCTTTCGCCTTCGACAGTCTCAGCGTGCGAGTCGCTGACTGTTGGATGGTCCGCTGGAGATAGTGGCGTCGATTCGGATGCAGAGTTCAATTTGGTGCTCGTTGACGCCTCGGGGGATTCAAGTTCTGATTCGAGTGCAACGTCTGGTGCGCAAATTAGACTTTGGTCGGGATTGCGAAGGTGCTGAACAGATCGGCATTCCAGCGTTAGCGCCCGTCACGACTCTTGGCCAAGCACGAGTGCAGGACTTGAAATTCCGGTCTGCGCAACTTGCCGCTACGCCGGGTACCTACATCGTCAGCGCAACCGCAGCCAGCGGTACCGCTGCATCCCCTATATCCTTCACGCCCACTTCTGCCTTCGTCGTTTCCGGCGACAACACGCCATGTCTACGTGTCAACGACTTCGCCGACTCCGGGTCGAGCACTACTGGCGCACCTTCATCTTCAACTTCACCTTCTGATTCTTCGACCAAGAAAACTAGCGCAGGCATTATAGCCGGCGCAATCGTTACGGCGCTGGTCGTCGTACTTGCTATCGTTGCTGTATCGTTATATTGCTTGAGGAAACGACGGCGCGCACCCGTGGCGCTACGACCGCGAACCCCCGTCATTTTACCAGCAGGATCCTCACACATTCAGATCACCCCCTCGCCCACTCCCTTACCTGCTCTCTCCACCACTCCTCTTTATCCAGGGCCTGATTCGAGTTCACCTGTCCTCTCCACATCGCCTTCGTCGGCACGAGGGCCGCCCCCGTCATCCTTTCAACCTCCATATAAAGAGCCGCATTCACGACCGACGTCGATGGCGGTGTCCGACGACTCCTTTGTTGAGGGACTCCGCGACGAGTATGATGCTGCTACGGAGGCAGGAGGTAACGGACCTCGCGGACGGCCGTGGACGTCACGGGAATCGTCCGTCTGGTCCGATCTCCCTGTGGGACCTGACGGAATGGCTCTGCAGCTGGAGAACGCGAGGAAGAAGAAGAGTCTCACGTTTGCTGTTAGCAACCCGGACAACACTGTCTGGGAGGAGGAGCTGCCCAGTCCGCCCCTTCCGCCCCTACCATCGACATCCCGGTGAAACGAACATTATCACCATTGTACCTCACTCCACTCATTGTATTATTCTTAAACACTGTATGTAGAGTAGATATGGCCAAGGAGCGAACAAACCGGCAAGTCCGTGGAGCAGCCTTGATTTAGATATCCGTCTGACCTGAATACAGACATCTCGCGCATATGGAGATAGTTGGAGGAAGTTATGAGCCGCTGAACTGGAGTGATACCAAGTACATGCCAACTCCTAACCCGGGATCGGAGGTTCAGGCCGAAAAGCGCGCTTTGCGGGCCGCGCCGACTGGAACGAATAGCATGCACCGTATTACTCGTCGCGCGTTGTCGACGACGCGACGCGTCTGCGACGAGCAGGTGCTCAACCGCTTCAGTCGAAATGTCACGCAACCGAAGCAGCAGGGTGCCAGCCAGGTACGTCCTTTTCTTTTGGCTCGCGACGCGTTTGACATTTTTGCGCAGGCCATGCTTTACGCGACGGACGGCGTCGACAGCGAAGAAGATCTCAAAAAGCCCATGATAGGCATTGGAAGTGTCTGGTATGTCCCTACTACGCGTAGTTAATTACAATCTAACATACAACTACTAGGTATGAAGGGAATCCGTGAGTCACGCGTCTCGATGTCGCCTGCACCGTCGAACCGCCTTGTAGGTGCAATAAGCACTTGCTGGACATTGGAAAGGACGTCAAGCAGTCGGTCACCGCTGCTGGCATCATAGGCTACCAGTTCGGCACTGTTGGCGTCTCGGACGGGATCAGCATGGGCACCCAGGGAATGCTGTATTCCTTGCCGTCGCGCGACCTTATTGCGGACCAGATAGAAACGGCTGGCGGCGGTCACTGGCTCGACGGAATGGTCGTCATACCAGGTTGCGACAAGAACATGCCTGGTGTACTCATGGGCGGTGAGTCGATGTGTCGTGAAGTCTCTGGGTTTGCTGACGGGAGGATAGTTGCTCGCCTCAACCGCCCCTCAATTATGGTCTACGGAGGTACCATACGAGCCGGCCACTGTCCAGGCCCGCAGCCACCACCGAGCCAACCTCTCGACATCGTCTCCGCTTTCCAGGCGTACGGCAAGTACGTCGCGGCAGGCCGAACCGACACGGCCGAGCAGGAACGCGCAAACACTATTCGCTATGCCTGTCCTGGTCAGGGTGCTTGTGGTGGCGTACGTCTGCGCGTAAGGTTTGCATAATGATGCTCATGTCGTCGCAGATGTACACTGCAAACACGATGGCCTCCAACGCCGAGGTACTCGGTATGACGCTCCCGGGCTCCTCTTCCTTCCCGGCCGACTCGCCTGAAAAGCAGCAAGAATGCGCCTCGATCGGACTAGTCTTGCGCAACATGCTCGAGAAGAACATCCTCCCTTCTCAAATCCTGACGAAGGCCGCGTTCGACAACGCCATTACTTTGACCATGATCATGGGCGGCTCGACAAACGCCGTATTGCACCTTATCGCCATCGCCGCCAATGTCGGAATCCGGTTACGACTCGAGGACTTTGAACGCATCGCTGATAAGACGCCCGTTCTTGCCGATCTGCGCCCAAGTGGCAAGTACGTGTTCGAGGACATCTACAAGCTCGGTGGTATCCCGAGTAAGTTCCAGTCGTGAACCTGCGAAGCCACTGCTTATTATCTTGGTAGAAATCGTCCATTACTTGATAGAAAACGACTTCATCGACGGCGACACGATGACCGTCACGGGGAAGTCGCTTCGTCAGAATGCAGACGAATGGGTCGCGCAACACGGCAAGCTTCCCTTCAACCAGGACATCATCCGCCCGCTTGGAAACCCGATAAAGTCGACGGGACACATACGGTGCGTCGTATCCCGTTCTCTTCCACAAGCCCACTGACTCGCTTGGAAGGGTCTTGCGTGGTAACCTCGCGCCTGGCGGCGCCATCTCGAAGATCACGGGCAAAGAGGGTCTGCAATTTGAGGGGCGCGCGCGGGTGTACAACTCTGAAGACGAGTTCCTCGCGGATTTCGAGAAGGGCACATTCGTCAAGGGCGAGAAGGTCGTCATCGTCCTGCGTTACCTTGGTCCCCGCGGCGGACCCGGCATGCCCGAGATGCTGAAGCCGACGAGCATGATCATGGGCGCGGGGCTGGGCAACGACGTCGCGTTCGTGACGGACGGCCGGTTCAGCGGCGGTTCGCACGGCTTCGTCGTGGGGCACGTCGTACCGGAGGCCATGGCCGGCGGACGTATCGGACTCGTCGAGAACGGCGACCTGATCAAGATCGACGCGGTCAAGAACACGATCGAGCATATCGTCTCGCGCGACAAGCTCAAGGCGCGCAAACGCAAGGCGCCGTACCGTGAAGGCCTGAAGCGCGGCTGGCTCAGGCTATACTCGCTCAACGTCGAGAGCGCATCATACGGCTGTGTGCTCGGCATTCGGCGCGACCTTCGCAGCAGGCTCGTCGACTTCAAGGAGCCTGCTTGGAGGACGAAGCAGAAGGTGGATGAGCGTCGTGACCAGGTAAGGGAGAAGCAGATTGTGGAGGCAAAGCTTCGTAGGGCGCAGAAGGTTGCTGCGAACCAGACTCGCCTGAAGGTCGAGGCGGAACGGAAGGCAAAGGCGGAGGCGGAGCAGAAGAAAACCGAGGAGACAGCGTGAACACGACGCTTTCCGCATCTAGGGTATACGTGGTGCGTGTGCTCCCATAGTTCCGGACCTTGGTGGCTAATTAGAACTTGTGCAGTTGCTAATATATTATCGCTCTTTGATTCAGCTCAGCGTCAGGCTTGGCTTGTAGGACGCTTTGAGTATTCTCTTTCGACCGCACATTGTCCGAACTAAGATCTCAATCAATCGTGGAGAGCCTGAATCCCATACAGTGATTATTGTTGGGGGATACACGGTGTTCCACAACGAGAGCCTCAGACGCAGCCAGGTCCAGTGCAGACGGGCTCCCCTCCAATGTCATGGCATGTGCAGGCGCCACCACCACCGACAACGGGCTCCGGAGCCGGGGTCGCCAGAGCGAGGGCTGCGAGGGCGAGGAAGATGTAGAGACGCATGTTGGGCTGATGTTGGGATTGTGGAGGAAAAGCAGGGTATTGGGGGCCTTTATACGTTGTCGACCTCACACCGGAGTTCTGCTTAGTGTCAAGCACTACATGCTACATGCTCCACGCATAGGTTAGAAGATCAGCGAATCCGGCGATCCCGCAGCATATAGTTGCAAGCCGCACCGCTCTCAAGACACCTATTTACAGACGACGGTAGCGAAGAAAGCCCATGGACCAGTAGTGCAGTTGGCTCGCAGAGATGTTGTGCTCGCATCATCATGCGTCAGACGTAGTCGCAGGCGAGATATCCGCCTGTATGACCACACATCCGGACGAAATGTACAGTACACAAACTTTAGAACTTATCGAACCGATCATATCCTCAACAGGATTTGCGGCGGCCGCGCAGGGGGTTGAGACAGAAGCCTCTTCTTTCATAACGTTTACCCATGACATGCAGTAGCCACCCGGCCCACCCCGAACAGTATCGGATGCCTCTCAGGCAAAACGCGTAACTTAGGAGACGTCGGCTCATATATGACTGGTACTCAGATTTATCTGAGCGTCTCATTTGGCAGCGTAGCCAAGCATTCTCGCAATTGGCGGTGTCACACTCGGTAGCTGAGCCACGGAAGCACTCCTCTTACACACATTCAGATACTCACGCTCCTGATCGAGCTCTATACTCACGTACTAGCCACGTGAAGAGGGTCGCGGCGCGCGTGAAGTGACCGTAACATCGATGCATATTTCCGCGCTATAAGTCGTTCGGATTGCATATCCCCCGAGCGACGATCATGATATAACGATAGTATTCTCGACGCATTGCGTGGGTTCTTTTTGAACACTTGCGGATATAAGGATGTGTACCGTACACACATTTTGCAGCGTCCGACGGCGATGCCGAAAAGGACACCTTCCCTTGACCTCCGGGAGCTGTCCGGGAGCAGAATATGGGGTCATGCGCGTCAAGCGGTCGCACGGACGCTACTGCGCGTGATACGCTAGGGTTGACCGTTGTGGAGGCAGCGGATCTGTGGTAAGTAGATAGTGCCGAATCGAGTTACGATCGGTTCAACGCGACTCGCTCAGGCTGTCATCGCGGTGGTGACTGACGTTGGCGAACGCGTCAGAGAGCCCCACAGTACTGAGCAGGTGACTGGCGATGCGATCCCGCCGCGCTGAAGTCGAGAGTGACAGGCCTGACTTGGAACAGTTCCCCGATGTGAACGGTCAAGAGGCACGGAATCTGCCGAGAGCGTGGTATAAGACGAGCATGTGAACTTCAGATGTCACTCACAAAGCTACATACCTCTCAGCCGCCAAGTCCTACCCATGCGTCTTCTTGTCTTCATCGCTCTCATTTCTGTTGCAGTCGCGACCCCACTGCCAGCGGTCACATTGGCCAATACCGCCGAACGTCGCTGCATCTGCCCGCCGCACGGAGGAGAATGTGGGAGGGCGCTCCAGTGCGACTGAGAGAGATGGACACTCGATCATCACTTGCCTTTGTTACCGTTTCGTGTTAGCATCGTTCGACTGTCATTATATAATAAAGTCACAATGGCTTGAACGGTCTCCTCGGCTTTGACAAACAGACGCGGGTCGCGAATGCGACGGAGAAGAGGGCGATTATGACTCAGAGACGCATCGGTGCAACTCGGTCGAAGCGATTGTGCAGCGACGGCGCGATATCTCCAGTGGCAGTCTTTATATTCCTTTCATACTCCTGGAGCGAGGCATAACTGGTGATTGCCGCCGCTAATGACTTGCTCGTCACGCGAGGTGTAGTTCACTGGTCTTGACCACGGGGCCGGGGATGAAGGTGCGGAGCCGCGTCAGTGGCATACAGCACTACAACTTCAGAAATGCCGATACCCGATTTGTCCCTCAGGCACCCCAGTGTTCCACCGCCGCTCATTGAGATGTCGCAGGCCAAATGCGGCCCTCTGTACGCTGATCACCGGTCTTACTGCATGCTGAGGGTGCAGACGTACGAGCGGTCTGCGTAAGCGCTCTTCCTCGCATCGCATCGCGAGCCACTGAGCCGATATCCGATTCGTTATATTACTGGCAGTCACTATTCACCACATGCTATAGTAACCGCCCATTCTCGCTTCCTAGTCACAGTGAAGCTGCCTCCCACAGCGATCATTGTGCGGAGCGCAGATGCACCTCCGTATTCCTCCGGCGGTACCATCGGTAGCGGGGAATGGGAGTCGCCATCCCAGCACAGATGAGAGCGAAGAAGATGGCCGAGAAAAACTGCGCAGGCGCATCTACATCCACCCGGAGTCGTCTAACTATGGGCGAGCGTTGCAAACAATCGGCTTCGTGTAGCTGTTGAACGTTGAACCATGGAATAGTAATAGGTCGCGGAAGCACCACCAGAACAGGATTCGCAGCCTTTTGGTGGATGAGAGGGCAAAGGAATTGCGCTCGCTTCCAGATCTTCCCAGTCCGTAGAGCCTGAGATCGAAAGCTTCGAACACATTTCAACAGAGAATCTGCAGCCCGGAGTAGGCCCCCACGGCTCGCCTCGTGGACATTCCTATCCGACATTGACCGCTTATCAACTGCAACAGCATGAGCTTCTACAAACCGGAGTGTCTGTACGGCGGCGAAACTGTGGCCGACTACTGCAGATTTGGGAGGAGCAAGGCAGCAAAGAGAAAGCAGTCACGAGTGTTAGTACACCTGGGCACAGTCGGATGGTATCTTTGTCCTCGGTAATATGACCCCTAATGGAGTTATTGCGACGTAGACGTCGCTTCAGGTACGGCCTGCTCTGAGAGAAGACGAGCCCTCCGAGCCGTGCGGCGGGATGCCGCAAATGAGTTCCGCACAACCAGATACGGGATCTTTGTCGCAGACGACGTATAAAGCGCGAGACATAGAGGCTGGAGCCCAGAAATGCACCACTTCAGTCAACTATGCGTCTCCTCGTCCTCTTCGTCCTCTTCGCCGCGGTCTACGCGGCTCCTATCGAACGCCGCCAGTGCGTGTGCAAGGGAGTGGGGAATAATGTCGAATGCGCCCCAATTGTCCATTGTGAATAGTGATTCCCTGTAACCGTAAACTCCAGCTTTGTACGAGGCAGCGATCGCGCATGCTGACAAGAATGGATGTGTGCGCTGCAGAAGCGATAGCACTGAATGTGCACCTGAACCACGTACACGAGTTCGCGCGTGCTTCGCGGTACTGCAGTCTGCAAGATGCAACGCACTGACATAGAGCTAGCAGAACTTAACGTGGATGCGGAACCTGAACGTGACGGGAGCCGCGATCACGGCCACCGACGGCTGAGCGCGGAGCTGCTGCGAAAGCAAGTGATCATGATGCAGACGCCTCAGTGAGCATGCACAGTCCCGGGCCCAGTTGCCAGTTGACGCGGCCGAACCGAGGAGTAGGTGCCAGAATGTCTCAGAGAGATAACGCAAAGCCGGACCCGACACGTGGACGAGTGGCAGCAGCAGATCAATGCAAGTGGGAGCGATCGTTCAAGGACGCGATCAAGCAGCAGAGCAGGAAGACGGCTGAAGTCGGAACAGGTTCAGCGTATTCCAAAGCAACATCGGCGAAGCAGACGTACGTACAGTGAGTGAGCAATACATGAGAGATGGTATGAATCCAACAAGATCCGGGGTGGCATGATACAGCATGTGGATGAAAAGAGATGAACGAGGCATATAGTGTTAGGCGCTCTTAGCGTCATACTTCAGCTTTTCAAGCTGAGCAACGCTGCCCTCGCTCTCGTGCATCCAACGGACGGCCGCCTGGACGCCGGCCATAAGGAAGCTCGGGCCAGCCCACCAGAATAGCTGCGCAAAGTCGGTGGTGCGCGTTACGAAGGCCACGGTGAGAGCAAGATTCGACAGGATGAAAGTCTGCATGGGGTCCAGCTTGACCTTGAACGGCAGCGACGTCGTAAGGAGGAAAAGCGCGTTCACGTGGAGCGCGACAAGCAAGAGCGTGAAGACTTTTGCGAATGGGATGAGCGGCTGCGTGTTCGAGAACCTAGTCGGCAGAATCGTCGTGAGTGGGTGGCGACCTGACGTGTCGAAAAGAAAGTGTAGTTGTCTGGAGCACGCGGTTAGCGAGGCAGCGTGGTGGGCGATGCGACGAACGTTCCAAGCGACAG